>JAMKQA010027711.1:0-21944 GCA_024699735.1 Posidonia australis
CTAACATGCTCTCTCTCACCATGCATGTCCCACATGGAGCGAACCATATGGGACGCACTCATGGGTTTGGGTTTTCGACTCTGGTCAGAAAGTAAGGTCCCCGTTCTAAATCCTGGCCAAAGCGCAGGCAGTGAACGAGTGGTGCGTTGGTGGCCTCGTCTCCTGCAGTAGCAAGGAGTTGTACCCTCTACTAGCACCAACACGACCCCGGACAAGGGGGGACAAACTAACAACATGCTCTACGTCAAAGCTATAGAACGGGCTGTTAGGACTGTCCTTCGCAAACTGTGGGTAGACCGAGAGGAGAAGATGCATGCCCTACATGATCAAACATGCGACATGCTTTGGTGCTTTTTACTTGCGCTTTATTAAACCAGAGGGGATTGTGAGCATTCGTCTCTAGTTATGCCCTATTAATTGTTCAACTGAGTTTGTGTGTTTTAACCAGAGGGAATTATGAGCATTTGTCTCTAGTTATGCCTTATTTATTGTTTGTCTGAATTTGTGTGTTTTATTTTAACCAGATAGGGAGGCAAGCATGTCTCTACTCTCCCAATCATGGAAAATTTGAAAAGAAGGAGAAAAACACACAATTATGGCATCCAAGAGTCAGAAAAAAGACGTAAACATGGCATGTGCTGGTGCAGTGCTCAAGTAGGTGAATAAAAAGCAAGTAATGACAAACAAAGCATGAATTAGATCATGTGCATGTGCAGTGGCATAACAACAATGTAAAGAAGGTGAAAAAGCATATTCAGTCAAATATATACAAGTAACAGAACAAGCAAGCAAGCGTAATGTACAGACCACAGACAAGTAGGGAAACCAGAACGAAAGCTAGAATCTTGTTTTCCCCAGTGGAGTCGCCAGTTCCTGTGACCATGCCAGTGAAACCCTTGCGCAGCTCTCCTGCTACCGGGTGCGTGGAAACACACAAGGAAACCCGATATGGTCACGGCGAAGATGGTGAATTCGGAGGAAAAGACTAGACCCAGAAACACCAAAGAAAGATAAAAGGATAAGGAAAGGAGTTGCCACCTAGTCTTTTAATGGAAAGACGAGGAAAACCAAAAAACTCAAGAAAACTGGGAAGCAAATAAGATGCAGAATGTATGTGTGTGCTCCGTGCCTAATGGACAATACACAAATGAAAGCGAGCCAGAGAAAAGGTAAGGATTCTGGTTACGCATGGGGAAGGGGTTAGGCACCCCATACGCCCGAGAAAACTCGGTCATTCTAGGTTTCCCTATTGTCAATGGTCTATGAATGTATGCTTGCTCATTCTAAATGCTCATGCTAAATGTGGCTGAAAAACATGCCCAATCAAAGTAAAGAAATGAAACAAAGGGAAAAGTTAATCTGATGGTCAAATGTAGGCATTGAGAATGCCGCTTTACTGTACGCCCTTGGGCGATGAGGAAAATCGTGAAAATCGAGAAATTCTCGGGTTGCGTCTCACAAAACAACGGAAATTGGGATAAATCCAAGAAAATCAAAAAGGGGAAAATAATCCTCATTCTGGGACAATGTCGGCTTTGTGAAGCCTTTTAATGTACGGCCTCGGGCGATGGAAAGCTAAAACAAATCTAAAGGCGAAAATCGAAAAACGACGAGAAAACAAAGCACAGAACAAGATAGAAAAGCGTGCACAAAGCAAGGAAGGAAAGGCAAGAAAACTTGTGCGGAAAGATGTGAAAAAATGTGCAAAATGCATATGTGAGTGTAAATTGTGAGAATTCTAGGGGCCTTTGTGCAAAAAACCCAAATTCAGATTAAAACTGATATTCTGAAGCCCAAATCATCAAAAATACATAAGAAAACATATTTTATGCAATTATAAAGAAATCTGGGGTCAAATGTGCAAACATGTGCAATCCTAGTCAAAATGAAGTTTCCTAGGGGTTAAAATGCAATTTTGCCACTAAAACATGCATTTAATGCAATTCAGTGGAAATTCAGGGTAAAATTTGCAAGAAAAAATGATTCAAAAAAGTTTCAAAAAGTTTCAGGGGCAAAACAGTCATTTTACCCTTGAAAACAAGCATTCAGAGCAAAATCAGTGAAGTACAGGGGCTAAACTGCAAATTACCCAGCAGAATAAAGCATACAGAAGAATTTCAGTAAAGATTGAGGATAAAAATGCAATTTACCCCAAGAAAACATGCTTCAGAGATGTTTCAGTAAAGTCCAGGGGTTTAAATGCAAATAAACCAAAGAAATGTGTATTCTGAAAGGTTTCAGAAGAATACAAGGGCTTTCATACAATTGAACCAGCAAAAATAAGCATTCTAGAGAAGTTTAGAAGAATACAAGGGCTTTCATGCAATTTTTAAAGAAAAAAGCGCATTTAGAAAGGTTTCAGGAAAGTTTAGGGTTTTTTATGCAAAATAGTTGAATTAAAATGCATTAAAAGAAACCTTGAGGGCTTCTACTAAAGTTTAATGCTTGGAAAACATTATTTTAAATGTTCAGGGGGAAGAATGTAATATTTTCAGTGAAAACTTTATTCGAATGATTTTAGAAAAATGGATGGAGGACCTATATGTAAGAAAAGGACGTTTGTGTAATACAAAAAGGACCTAAATGTAAGGAAAACAAAGTTTCAGAAGTTTATTAAAATAAATGTTTTTATTTCTTTTTTAAATGAAAAAAGAAACGACGGTCACCGACAACGGAGCTCCGCCAGTGACGACTGCCGGAGGGGGGCACACAAGGCCTTCCCACGGTCTGATCAAAGATCAGACACCACAGGAAGCAAGAGGAAGGAGAGGGGAGAAGATCCATCGGAGTGGATGAGAGATCTAATGGTGGGAACGAGCCTCCCACCTACCTCACCGTTGCGGAGCTCTGGCGATGACGCTGGGGAAAAAGGGGCCTTTGGAGAGCACCGGCGCAGCGATCCAGTGGTTGCGGTGGCTTCGTGAAGCATCGGGGGACTTCCTCGCCTATTCTGGAGCGGAGTGGTGACTGATCGTGCAAGGAGGAGGCTCGCCTGTCGCCGCCGTGGCCTCCTCCGACATGCGACGTCGCTGTGACGATCAAGAGCTCGAGACGCGGTTCTGGAAGCTCCGGAGGCCTTGCAGGACACGGTGGAAGGTTCCTAGGCTGTCAGTGGCGCGTGGCACAGCGGGAGGCTCGAGCTCCTTCTCTGGAGGAGTCATCTTCTCCAGCGACAGCGTCTCAAAGCATGTTCTCCGACGATCTCGTGCGGGCTGTCTGGAGGTGTCGGAGTGGCAATCGAAGGAGCGGGAGAGCTCCTGGGAAGCTAGAGGAGAAGGATAGGAGGCTTGGGGGCCAAGGACGTGCCCTGGATTGGCCCCCCCCACCTACATCGCCGAGAAACGGCGACGGTGAGCCCCAGGGACCAATTCCTACCAGAGGAAGGCTCTGAATGGCTCGAAATTGTCCAGAAAGAAGGAGGAGTGATCGAGGAAGCTATGAATTAAACTAGGAGGGATCAGAAGGGGCGTACCTGGCCTGAAGGAGCTCTGCACCTCGCCGGAGCACGGGAACTCGCTTCCTCTCCTCTCTGCGAACTTCTTCGTCTCTTTGGAACTCTCTGACACTTAGCTCCCTTCCCCTCTCTCGTGCCAAAAAGTCTTTCTAAATCATGCCTCTACCCCTCCTTTTATAGGTGAGAAGAAACCCGACGACCCAAACTTCCAGCCACTCATTGCCCTAACAGAATCACTTAACAAACTTCCAACCTCCTAACTGAAGTCGTAACAGCCTAACGGACTAACAAGAACTGAACGGTTGCCTCCCCGCTGTCCTCTTGGTCAAACAAAGATGAACGGCGATCCAGGCTTCACCGGCGGCTAATCCAGTGTCTGGAGATGCTTGGAGATTTGCTGGATTAGTGGTGAAGCTCGAGCTGGCTGACAACCTCAGTAAGGAGGTGGGTTCAGGCTAATTTGTGGGAGATCAGTGGAGAATAAGTGGATTCAGTGGGGAGGAGAAAATGGGTGTGAAATTTATATGTATTTTTGGTAGAAAAAAGAATATTAGTAAATGATGAATATGGGTAGGGAAGCTAAAGTGTTAGGTTGGAAAAAGAGGAAAAAAGGAAAAAAATGTTTATGGTGGGCCTTCACAGGCTTTGGAGCCAAGTTGGGCTTGATTGGGCTTAATGGGCCTATGTGGGCCTTATGGGCCTCCATGGGCCTATGTGGGTTTTAATGGGCCCAAATGAACTAAATGGTCCTACAATGAGTTGAATGGGCCTAAGTAGGTCTTGTGGGCTAAAGTGGGCTCAATGGATTCAATTAGGGTTAGAGCTCAGCCACCACATCTCTATCCTGCTAAATTAGGAAATTGGGTTGTCTACACCTGGGATAGGCTAAGCTTTTCTGATTTCATCATCAGATCAAAATGTAGATGGTGCATGCGTATGTATGCTGACACAGGAAACAAATATGGATGCCGAGTGTATATGTTGTATGAATGTAAGGGTGTATGTTACAAAAACTCAATGTGAGTGCAATGAAACAGAATGAATAAATGTCAGGATGCGGACTACAAATGCAGAATGCCATGATGCAAGGTGCTCGGATACAGGGGAGAGGACTTTGCCTAGCATGCCGGGACCCAGTCATTGGTAGTATTTCTTCAGGTAGCATGTATTGACCGACTCTGACTACTCAATGCAGTCCATGTCCTCCAGGATTACAGCTCCCCCTAAGAAAACCTGCTTGACGACGAAGAGACCTCGCTAATTGGGTCGGAACTTTCCACAGGCATCGGGCAGATGAATCGCTCGCAGAACCAAATCTCCTAGCACTAGGCTTCTTGGTAGGACCTTCTTTTGATAGGACCTAGCCATGCGTTTCTAATAGCACTGAGCATGGTGCAAAGTTTGCAATCTGTGCTCGTCTATTAGGTTTAGTTGTATGCACCGATCTTCAACCCATTCCGCTTCCTCTAGCTCTGCTTCCCTCAAGATTCTGAGTGACGGGATCTGTACTTCAATGGGAAGAACTGCCTCCATGCCGTAGACCAATGAGTACAGGGTTGCCCCTGTAGAAGTCCGGATGGATGTCCTATAGGCCCACAACGCGTAGGGGAGCTGGTCATGCCAATCCCGATGAGTCTCTGCCATCTTCATCAAGATCATTGTGAGGTTCTTGTTGGTAGACTCCACGGCGCCGTTCATCTGCGGGTGGTACGGGGAGGATCTGTGATGCTTGATGTGGTGGCTCTGCAAGAAATCCTCCACCCTCTTGGCTACGAAGTTCTTTCCATTGTCGAAGATGAGGGCTTAAGGAACCCCGTACCAGGCTATAATGTTGTTTCAGTTAAACTTCTTTGTAGCCACAGCAAGTACCACCTTGTAGGAAGCTGCTTCTACCCATTTCGTAAAGTAGTCGATTGCTACCAAGATGAAGCGGTGCCCATTGGAGGCTGCGGGATGGATGGCTCCGATAACGTCAATCTCCCATGTTGAGAAGGGCCAAGGTGCAGACATATTATGCAACTGATGAAGGGGAGCGTAGATCAGGTTCCCGTGGACCTGGCAGTAGTGGCACCTCCGGATGAATCGACAGTAGTCCGCTTCCATGGTCGACTAGTAGTAGCCTTGTAGCATGATCTTCTTGGCCAACAAGATCCCATTCATGTGTGGGCCGCACACTTCGGCATGGATCTGTAGCATCAGGGTATCGGCCTCCTTTTGGTCTACACACCACAACAACATTTGGTTGTAGGACCTTCTGTACAAACAGCCCCCCCAGGACATACTTCGATGCAAGCTACTGCATGGTCTTCCTATCAGTGGCAAGGGTATCAAGCGAGAGGTTCCTAGTTTGCAAGAAAACCTTGATGTCGTGGTACCAAGGAAGCTCTTCGAGCAAATCGGCTTCTACGATGCTCATGCAATTCACAAGGTAGTCCACTCAGGTCACCGATATGTCCAACACGTGATCGTCCGGTATGGACAACCACAACGCCAGAGTTGCCAACACGTCTACAAATGCATTCTTGGCTCTGTTCATGAAGGAGAAGGAAATGTCTTCGAATTCTGTCATGAGCTTCAGGAGATATGAGTGGTATGGCACCAGCTTTGGGTCTTTTGTCTTCCAACTCCCATTCACCTGGGATATGATCAGCAAAGCGTCGCTGTGGACTTGCAGCTTCCGTACTCCGTGCTCTAATGCAGCCTACAGGCCAAGGATGCACGCTTCATATTTTGCCTCGTTATTGGTGCACCGGAACGAGAGTTTCTTGGAAAACAGGATGAGCTATCCTTGGGGCGTTACTAGCACTGCCTTGATACCCTAGCCTTTCTTGTTGACTGCCCCGTCAAAGTAGAGCGCCACCGCTTCTAGTCTTCCGACTCCTCAAGTCCCGAATCATCCATGGCGAATAATATGTCTTCATCAGGAAACTGGGTCTGCAAGGGCTGATACTTTGGCAAAGGCAAGTCAGCCAGGTGATCTACTAAGGCTTGTCCCTTCACTAATTTTTGCGTCACAAAGGTGATGTCATATTGGGAAAACAAATCTTACCACTTGACGCATCTGCCCACCAGTGCCGACTTCTTGAATAAGTACTTCATTGGATCGTGCCGACACAACAGCCAGACTGGATACGCCATCATGTAGTGCTGCAAGCGTTGGGTGGCCCAGACCTAGGATAAGCAAACATTTTCGATGGTGGTATACGTGGCTTCACAATCATTGAACATCTTGCTCAAATAGTACACCACCCTTTCTTTACGGCCTGTCTCATCATGTTGTCCCAATACGACGCCCATGGAGTGCTGCGTAACTGACAAGTAGAGGAGGAGTGACCATCTCGACGTTGGGGGGACTAGGATTGGCGGCATGGCTAGCAACTGTTTGATCTTATCGAAGGCGTCTTGGCACTCCGAACTCCAGGTGATCTGAATATTTTTCCCCAGGAGCTTGAAAATTGGCCCACATATGGGTGTAAGCTAGGCGATGAAGCGGTTGATGTACAGTAGGCGCCCCAGCAAACCCCGAACCTCCTTCTCTATGGCCAGAGAGGGCATTTCAATGATGCCTCTAGCTTTATTAGGGTCGACCTCAATTTCACTTTGGTTGACTATATATCCCAAGAGCTTTCCTAATGTCACGCCAAACACACATTTGCTGGGATTCAGCGGGAGCTTAAACTTCCGTAGGCAGTCAAACAGCTTTCTCAGGCAGGTGAGATGGTCGTCGGTCTCTTTGGATTTAGCAATCATATCATCCATGTACACCTCGATGTCCTGGTGCATGAGGTCATGGAAAAGTGCTGTCATTGCCCTCTAGTACGTGGCACTGGCGTTCTTGAGTCCGAACGGCATCACCCTGTAGTAAAAGACCCCCCAAGGGGTGATAACGATATCTTTTCCATATCCTCTTCTTCCATTCTAATCGGATTGTAGCCTGAGAAGCCGTCCATAAATGATAACATTTTGTGCTCCGCGATGTTGTCCACCAGTACATCAATGTGAGGTAGTGGGAAATCATCTTTCAGGCTCGTTTTGTTGAGGTCTCTATAGTCAATGCACATGCGAACCCGTCCATCCTTTTTCGACACTGGAACTACATTGGCTAGCCATTCTGGGTAAAGGACGACTTTTAGGAATTTGACTTGGTGTTGCTTCATGATTTCCTCTTTTAATTTGAGAAGCCACTGCGGGCATCATCTTCTGAGTTTCTGCTTGACTAGCTTGGCATTCGGCTTCAACAGCAGAGTGTGCTCTACTATCTCGACATCCAATCCAACCATATCATCATAACTCTAGGCAAAAACATCGTTGTACTCCTTCAGAAACATGATAAAATCTGCCCTCGCCTGTGGTGACAATCTGGCACTGATGCGGACCTCCTTAACATTGCCTAGTGTGTCGATATTCACCATCTCCATGTCCTCCTCGACGTGCAAGTTCGGACCTTCCGTGTCGTCGTCGCGAGGGTGGAATTCCGACACATCTTCTGAATCATCGACACCCGTGTCGTCCTCCTCCTCGTACGCTATCAGTTCTGACAGTACCTCCTCTTGGAATGCTGAGTCAATGACATCAAAAGAGAGGATATGCTCCGACTCTTGCCCCTGTTTATGCTTGAGGAGGGTCATGCTGACTCTTGAGTTCTTGTAGCTGCACTACGTGAACTCCGATCTGCGCTTTTCTGCTCTGCTACGGTGCTGGCCTGTTCTTCACCCTCCTCTACAGTAGTTCTAATAATTTTGGTTTTTTGTATTTTTCTGATTTTCTTGTGTTTTTTGTACTATTTACAATAATCTTCCCCCAACGGTTGTCTTGCTGGTGACTACTCTGGGGGTTGCTCCGTGGGCTCTCTGAGGAGCCTACCTTGAGGTCTTTTTTTTTTTTGCCCTTGCCTACCTCAAGGCGAGGCTTGTGCTGCACATACCACCTAGACTCGCCTCCTGGCTGCTCAAAGATCATCTCCTCTAGTCTAGTCCTGACTGTTTTGCCCTCCTCCACAACCATGATTGCTGGAGGACCCCGATGATTCTAGGGTGGGGTGAGTTCTTGCTCTGATGCTACTGTTTTCCCTTTCCTTTTCCTATCTTCTTCGGCTGCATCTTCTGCCAAGACCGCCAGTTGTTCCTGGAATAGCACTTCCAGGTCATTTAGCACTATGTCTACATGGGTCTCAGTGGCTACACACTCCTCCTCGTCCGAGGCGAAGTCAACATAGTAGGCGCAAGATTCTGACTGCACCAGAGATCTGGGAACAGGAAGGGCTGGGATATTACTACTGCTGAACTACTGCATCTGGGCTGCTGCCGCCCTTGGCAACCCTGTTGATGGTGCTGCTACTGTGACTGAATCTGGTTGTGCCTGTGATACTGCTGTGACTGAAACTGGCTGTGGCTATGATAATACTGTGACTGAAACTGGTTGTGGTTGTGATATTGTTGCTGCTGAAACTGGTTGTGGCTGTGATACTGCTGTGACTGAAATTGGTTGTGGCTGTGATACTACTGCTGTTGGAACTGGCTGTGATACCACAGCTGTGGCTATGATACTGCTATGACTGAAACTGGCTGTGGTTGTGATACTGCTGCTACTGGGGATGGCAAAGCTAGACAGGTGGATGCTGAGACTGTTGCCGGTTGCTGCTCTGCTCTACCTATGGGGCCTGGCTCAACTGCACTCAAGGTCTCTTCATCCGTGTAGTAATCCTCAATGCAAAGCCACTCGACATCTTCTGCTGGACTCTGCTGTTGCTGCACTGCAATGACTGGAGACGGGTTTCTGTTCGGGTCCATCACACTTGTATTAACGAAGTTAGTCAAATCCTGAGGGACAAGCAACCTTCGGTGCCTACGCACGCCTCCCTGTGGTCCTTGGTATCCAAGTCCTTCGCAGTCTCTTCTTTCCTCCACCTCAACAGGCTCCGTAATCCCTTGACCGTATCGCCCAAGTGGTGCTCCCTTTTCGTATTCCCACCAGTGACAAAGGTTCTCAACCATCAACTGAGGGTGGCTATGAATAGACAAGAAGCTAACACATTCGAATTCCGGAACAAAATTGATCGGTTCGAAATGGTTAACACGGTAGAGTACATCCGACGGTTTGGGATCTACGTCCGACGGTTTGGGATCAAAGTGGCCAGTCTGAAGATCAATCGAAGAGACTGCGTCAACCTCATCCTTCTCAAAATTCTCTACCATGACAACAACAATGTCCTCACCATAGCAGAACTTGATCATACGGTGCAAGGTTGACAGGATGACTTGATGCTTGTGTAGCCAAGGGTGCCCAAGCAGAAGATTAAAAGCAGGCTCAAGATTAACAACATAGAATTCGACATCAAACTGAGCTGAACCGACAGTCAAAGGAATGACCAAAACCCCCAACGCATCGTGGTGCGTGTTGTCAAAAGACGTCATCCCCGTGACAGCTGGCGTGATATTTTCGGCTTTGAATCCTATTTTGATTGCAGTGCACAAGGGGCAGATGTTTAGACCTGCACCGTTATCAACCAATGTCAGGGGGATTCAAAACTTTTGGAACTACATAGTGACAAACAACGGTTGGTTGTGATTGGTTCCCGTCGGAGGCAACTCCTGAGACAAGAAGGAGATGACCCGCAGCATTGCGATCATGCCTACCATGTTTTCAAGGGTTGTGGGCTCAATGGTGAGGGATACATGGGCTGCCTGGAATACCCTGAGGAAGGCCTCCTAGTGTTTGGCTGAGGTATGGATGAGGTTCCAAATGGATATATCGGCTTTGACCTTCTTCAGCTGGGAGGTGAGATCATCTAGGGATTTACTGGCAATGCTGGTGGTGGGTTTAGGAGTTACCTCCACGGTGACGGGCTTAGTGGGTTGGCTTGTTTGCTGAGGTGGAGGTGGTACTAGGTGGCTTGCTTTGGAGACCTAAGCTGGGGGCCTGTATAACCCATCCGAACCGTGTGATTTCTGGACACATCTCTATGGCATAGTCATACGATACCCAGTGGGTGTCCCTAGTCAAATTGATGACTAGGGGTGTACAGGCTGCCAACTCTAGCTGGGCCACTGGTTGGCCGGTGGAATGCATGGTGGGGTTGGCTACTAACTGGATGGGTTGGGCAGGGGCCGGCTACGGTCTGGCTTCAAGGAAGATGGGTTGAGCTAAGCGAAACTGCATGGTAGGCGAAGCAACCACGTGCTCTGTCCTGGCGGCCAGGTGAATCATGCCGATGACAGGTTCTGAACCGAAGAGGAAGGAAAGATACTGCTGAGATGGGAATGGCTCAGAGGCAAGGTGGATAAGACCAGATGGGTCCAACTAGGAAGAGCTGGACCTAGCAGGAAAGAGGTAGTGAACCCCTGAGGTCCCGAGTGCTCATGGATTGGTGTGCTGAGGGAGAGGCTGACTGACTATACTGGGCTGTGGCTGTGCTCATGCTGGTGCTGGTGCTGGAGCGGGTACAGACCCTACATCCTGAGTATCGATGATAATGACCTTGCGGTCAATGTGGTCCTGTATGGCATTCCGGAGAGTGAAATAGTTGTCCGTCGAATGCCCCAGGGCCCGATGATAACTGCAATACAAGTTCGCTTTATACCACATCGGTAATGGATTTGGCGGTAGGCGAATGTCCAGGTACCTAAGGAGCGACTGCACCTTAGGAAGGATGGCGCTCAACGGCTCGACCAGTGGGGTGAATTCTCGGTTGAGTCGTCAGGGCCTCCCCTATGGGGGGTGTTGTCCTTGCCTTGCGGGTGCTACAGGATATACTGGCCTTGTGGTGGTAATGATGTGGGGTGTGTGGGGTGTCCTACGTGCTGGAGCATAAACTATCTGATTTTGAGCTGATAGGCCCACCGTGTTCATAGGCACGATAGGGGACCCAAGGTACACAACAGCGCTCTTCGATGGGTCCCTCCTTTTCGGATAGCTAGAGCTGGATCCATTGTTGTTGTTGCTATTGTTGTTGTTGATGGTGCCGGCGTTGTGGTTGGAGGTGATTGCTTGCTTGGAGAATGTAGTGAGTGCAGGGAAGCTGCCACTTTGTAGCGAGCTTTCCACACGGGTGTCGGCTCTAATCAGAGAGGAGAAAGTGGTGATAGGTTGGATGCTAAGTAGAGCCTCTGTGGCTGGTTGTGCCCCACGGATGATCATCTCAATAGACTCCTCGTCAAAGGGTCTATCTTTGACCTGTGAGGTAAGGGCACGCCAGTGCCCGACGTACTCTCCAAACGGGTCGAGGGGCTTCTGCTTGGTGGCAGCCAAGTCTTCCCTCTTGGGGACTAGGTCAAGATCGAAGGAATACTACTCCAGGAATGCCTGGGCTAGGTCATTCCAAGTCCGAATGGTCGCCATGTCCAAAGACGTGAACCACTTCAAGGCAAGACTAGAGAGACTCTTCTAGAACAAACGAATCAACAACCTTTCATCAGCCTAAAGCTGAGCGAGGTTTCCGCAGTATGCCCTCAGATGGGAGATTGGGCAGCTCTTTCCATTGTATTTTTCGAAATTTGGGACTTGGAAATTCAGTGGGAGAGTAGCCACTGGGAAATATTTGAGGTCCCGGAACAGAAAAGACTGGCGATCTCCACCCTACACTTGTCGAAGTGCTCTTTCCAAATCACCCATCTTGGAGAGGAGTGCATCTGGGTTCGCTGCTGTTGAAACTAGCGCAGCCTGGGCGAGTACCAAGTATGCCGTGTGGGTCGCACCGAGGTGCTCCTCCGGATCCACCATCATACCACCTGGTGTCATGGCATGATGGCCGGCATACCCATGCGGGTGTGTAGTGTGGTGCGAGATGTATGGGGGAACCTGTGTCTGATGCAGGGACGAAGGGTAGGTAGTATGTTATGCTGTGAGTGGTGTAGAGTTTGTAGGCGGCAATTTCTGTCCTGGGGCGAATCCAAGCAACAGGATAGGAGGGTGCTACGTTCCTGCCAGTCTGAGAGGCTGGCCACCAAGTGCTGGAGATGCATGCTGTGATGAGTGAGATGAAGGTGAAGGGTGCAAGATCGACACCCCCATTGCCTGACTAGCGAGGAGCTGAGGCAACAGTCAGGGAGGTGCAGCGGGTGTAGAGTGGAGCACCAAAGCCGAGGGCGGCGAGACCTCAGGGGGAGGAGAAGCTGTTAGTAGTGAGGAGTCCAGGGAGAGTGCCATGCCTTGCAGCTTCTGGGAAAGGGCCAAGAAGTACTGGGCTTGCACGACTGGACTCCCATCAGTAGCAGTACCAAGCAATGGGATTGTCAGCGGAGTTGACACAGCGGAAGGCAAAAGGGAAGCAAACTGTCCAGAAAGGGCAGTACCTACCAGGGAGGCTACCATAGCAAACTACGTGGTCAGGACAGATGGACCCTGTAGAGGGAGAGACATTGGCAATTTCGAAGCTCGAGTGGCGGTCACTGCAATGGACTCAGTGACGGGCTCCAAACCAGACAAGGTCTGCCAATGTCCCAACACAAAAAGGGGAGGATCCCTATAAGCTTGGAAGAGGTTGATATGGGGCAAAGAGGCAATTGAGGAAGTCAAGAAAAGGGATAAGGGGGCCGAAGTAGCGATGCCCTCGGAGGTGACAGTAGAAGGAGCCTCGCTGACGCGCTGGGCCATGGCGGAACGTGAGCGAGTGTGAATGGAGCTACGGTAACTGAAGGAAGGGCAGATCCTATGACGAGCTATCGTCGAAATCGACAAAAGCTCGGGGGGAGGTTGAGAACCGGTGTCACACAATAAGGAAACTGAGAGGGGGCGCTCGAGCTCAGGTCAAAAGACTCGTGCACGAACCTGTGGGTAAAAGAGACAGGAGAAGGTATTAAAACCTGAGGATAAGCAATGTAATGTTTATTAAGTGATATGAATGGCACACATGCACATGGATGCAACTAGCATGCACTCTCTTACCATCTAAGTGTTTCCTAGGAGGTTGTCTACTCCAGATGCTCTCGGGGTGAATGGGTCTCCGACTCAAGGTAGAAGCCAGGGTTTTGTCCCATGCCAAAGCTATAGAATGGTGATGCATTGGGAGCCTCGACCCTACCAAAGCATAGGATGTACCCTCTACAAACACCGACACGACCCCGGACAAGGGGGACAGCCCAGCGTCAAATCCTACGCCAAAGCAATAGGACAAGAGAACTGGAACTGGCCTTCGCAGACTGTAGGTGGACTCAGAGGAGGGAAAATGCATGCCCCTATATGATCAATCATGCATGTATGCCTTATGTCTTTTACTTGTGTTTTATTAACTAGAGGGAAAAAAGGGTTCGAATTGGTCTCTAGTTTTGCCTTATTAATTGCTTCCCTGAGTTTGTGTGTTTTATTTTAAACCAGGAAGGGAGAGAAACATGTCTCTACTTTCCTAATCACATCAAGTACGAAAAGGAAAGAAAACACACAAGTAAGGCAAACAAGCAAGCAAACAACAAGCAAAAGGCATGATCATGGCATGTGCGAGTGTCGTGGCATCAAGATAGTGAGAAACAAAAAAAAACATCCAACACATCATAAAGCATGTATCATGGCATGTGCATTGTGAAGCGGACATGATATCATGATGTAAAATAAAACATACATCACCCATAAGGCATATCGCACCAAGTGCACACAAGGAAAACCATGAAGGCAAAAAAGAACCAAAAAAAAAACCAGACTCTGCCTTCCCCAAAGGAGTCGCCAGTTCCTATGACCATGCCAACGGAAGGGGAACCGCACTCCCGTGCGATCGGAACCACATGGAAGTCAGTAGTGCCATGGCGAATCCGGCAATTCCGAAGACGGGAAAACGATTCGAAAACACCGAAAAGCGATACGAAGATAAAACAAGGAGTCGCCACCTAGTCTATTCAAAAAAAGGGAAGACGAGGAAAATTGTATCGAAAAACCAAAACTCGAAATCAAATGAGAAATAAGATGACTCATGCCAAATGGATTCGACACATGGATCATTGCTAACCGGAGAAAGGGTAAGGAGTCCTATTACGTACGGGGAAGGTGTTAGGCACCCTCGCACGCCCGATGAATCGGTCTTTCTCAGAATCTCACTCGTGTGCATGGAAATGTGGGCACGTAGATGCCAATTAATAGGGTTATATGGATGATGCAAGAAAAATAAATTATAAGGCTAAGGAAACAAGACCACATTGGAAAACAAGTGCAATCAAAATAGGAAACATAAATCAAGAACATAGGAAGCAGGTGTAGTGGGACTAATGGCTAAGCTGTGCCAGATTTCACCCCTGGATGACACACGCAGGTGCGACGCGCAAGCGACTCACGTAGCCACGATGTGCCTCCCAGTGATGTCATAGCTACTTGCCATCATGGCCTTATCCCAAGCACACAAGAAATACAATGCAATGACTACTAAGATGTAGAGGGGATACATCAGGCTAGGGCTGATGCATTGGCTAAGAATCGAGAAAAGCCACTTCATCAAGGATCATTCATGCAAAAAACATGGGATGTGAGTAAATCAGAAAGTAAAACCATGCTAAAAGAAACAAAACATGCATGAATGACTTGGAATAGGACAGGTGTGGCCTTAGCTTGGTCGAGTCAGCCCATCTACTCGACCCTCCAGCTACCTTATCCCTCCATCTACTACCGTATATGGTGAAGTTTTTGTCCAGCTTCATCTTCTTGACCAAGAGGCCCTCGATGGTGGACTTGTGTTGAATGCAGTGAACATATTGCTGTAAAAACTTCTCCAACACAATTTAAAATCACTGAGGTCATATGTCATAAGCGTGTTGAACCACTTCAGTGCTTCTCCTTCCATGCTCTTGAAGAAGAGGTATATAGTCAACCCATTATCGTGTAAAAGGGCAAAGCATCCATAGTGAAGTAGCTAGATGGCTTCCTGGATCACCTGTCCCATCATACTTTGATATCTCAGGCAACTTAAACCTGAGCAACAGTATGAAGCCAACTAGTGTTTTCAATTTGACCCCTGCCTCTACCAATGCATCTGATATTATCCTTTTAACATCCAACCCTAGAGGGACTAACTGCCTCTGGCCTTGGTACCCTTGGAACATTGGGAACTGTTGTAGTGTGAGGGTACCATGTTGAGGAGGGAAGGAAGGTCAAGTAAAGGTATAGGTTGGCATAACCGAGAGTGGAGTTGCCCGTAGATAATGATGTGAGTGGTAGCCTAATGGGGATTGCACTATTTGCTGGACAGAAAAGTTGGTTGGGTTATAGGATAGGGCATAGAGGACAAGGTTAATGGGCCTTGTGTTAAGAAGTTTATTGTTGGACTTGATGACGCAATGTATGTATTTCCAATAAAAGGTGTAGCTATTGAGCCCTGGTGATATGGAGAGGAAGGTCCATGGGTGTTTGGAGCTTGTGGACTATAAAGGGTAAGATGGGCCATGGATTGATGAGCTTGGTTGATTACCCCTCCAGGTAATATGATTAACTCATAATTCATGCATATTTTATTCTTATATTTATCTATTTTGTATATAAATAATACTACTCAAAGTGTTTTATGCAAATTTTGCAGAACTTGAGGACTTAGAAGAAATCTACGAAAAATAAGGGGGAAAAGAATAATTGTGCCAGAAAAGAAAAGATTTTTTTGGAAAATTCTAAAGCTATGTGAAGAGGTCAAACACACATTTTCCATGTGCCTCAATACTGGTAAAATATTAGTCAAACTGTGGAAAATGTCAAAGAAGATCCTAGATGACATGGACACCTCCCAAGTGCCCAGATGCAGATTCAATGCCTCTCAGCGCCTGCACTAGATATTTTTGACTTGGTCTTCTTTGGATAAGATTCTCACTTGTAAATATCTTGTATTCAAAATTCAAGATTAAATTTTGTATTCAGATTTGTCTCTGACATAAGCAAATTATTGTAAGCCTATAAAAGGACCCTTTATGTAGATTTATGGAGCCCCAAGCAAGGAAGGAAGGAAGGTTTTAGACTCTCTTTCTTTTCTTCTATTTTGGGAGATCCTGAAGATCATCAGTGTAATCCAGGTTCCCTTCAATAAAAAGTTTTTTTTATTTAATTATGTCTTCTATTTCTTCTCTTCTTTCTTTCATTTTATTGTTTTACGTAATCATGTGTGACTAATCTTCTAGATCTAGGATTGAGATGAAGTTTATGTAATATTATATGTCATGATTAAATTGCTCTATGCTTTCTCTTTATGCTTAATGCTATGAATATGTGGGTTGGATGTATATTACATAGATTATTCAATAAATTGAAAAACTTTGATAGATTAACATTGATTTCACCTTTTTAGTCTACGCTTAGGGAAGATTTAATTAGAGGTTGTGTATATAATCTCAATTCCATCATATATCATTTGATTTAATTTGATTTCTGTATTTTTATTCGTTGACTTGATAGTCTATGGTGCATTGCATATAGATTATGCTTGTTAAGATAAGAATCATCGAATCAAATTATTTAGATCAATCGGGAAACATAGAGAGGATTTAATCATGCATTTATATTTACATAAATGGATTCAAAAATCCTAGCTCTTCATTTATTCTGATTTTTTTCTTAAGTGTTTAGTACTTAATCAATATCTCTCCATTTTCATCTCAATAACTGGTAATAAATCTTTGATTCTAAAACACTTTTCTCGGTGGGATCGACCCGTATTTGCCATGTACTACATAGTATGTCGTACACTTTCGGTAATTAAATAAGACACATCAAGTTTTTGACGTCATTGCCAGAGAAATAGTGTTTCATAACATCGATTTATTGTCAGTCATTCCTTTCTTTTCGTTTGTTAAAAAAAACATCTACTTTGTTTTATTTTTTTTCTTTTTCAGAGACATTTCTAGAGATCAAGAACATAAAAGGACAAAAAAAAAATTCCAGATCAGAGGAAGCAAGGAAGCCTCCTAGGCACTATTCTGCATTTTAGCCACCTCCTAGGTGCCCAGGTCAGGAATTCTTTTCAGATTTTAAATTCTGATATTTTTTTATTTTTCTAGAATCCTGATCTAGGGTTTATATTTTGGTTCGATTTTTGTTTTTTCTTGATCACTAATTTAAAAGTCAAGCGTAAACTTGAACCCAATAAAAATCTTCCTTGACAAGATAGAAACCTGTTCTTTAGGCATACATCATATAGTGTGCATTATTTTTGAATCTTGTCAATTTATTTTGGAAGATTGTTGGAGGAAAAGGTATGTGTTCTCCTACTCAATTCCTAGCATTTTAGAGCATATAGTTAGTAGGAAGAACAACTTGTTTGAGCATAATTGTTTGTTGCATATCATTTCAAAGTACCTAAGGGCAACACCTATAGCACAAGATAAGGTGGGGATTTCATCACCCTTCCTTAGCCCACAAACAACAAAAGAAAGCATCAAGCATTGACCTAGGTCTAATTTAAAATCAAGTAGACATTAACCCCTAGGATTCGAGCACAATAGGATAAGGGAACTAGAGAGTGAATCAAATTCAACATTCTTTTCCTACTTGGTATCTAAGAAAGGTGGTTCACAAGGCTACGCCTTAATTAGGTCCGTTGCTCAAGCACAGGGAGCCTCTCACTTCCTCCACTGATCTGGCCAATTAGGTTAAAGACTTTTGGTTTGAAATTCTCAAAGGTGAACTTAACAATTAGGAGCTATCTAGGTTTAGGTCAACCATAGATTTAGGATTTGTGTGGCTTGTGTGATTAGGTTAGGCATCTTCCTCCTCTATCTTTAGTCTCCTAATCTAATTTGTTCTCTCTTCCGGTCTCCTCTCATCTTTATAATTCCATTGTTTGTCGATTCATTTGAAGAAAAAAAAAAGAGAGTCTTTTCTGTTTTTGTAAATTTTTGAGTCTTAAAAAAAATTGGGCATTCAATGTATCAAGATGGATACAGGTCGGGATAATTCAATTATGTGGCTCAATCATGCAATGAGTTAACTGACCAATATGTTTCAAATTACAATTTAAGATGGACTCAACATGATTCCTTATGGGCCCATAGAGCATATGATGGAGGGTCTAGCTTCAATCAAGTCCAATCTCAATACATTGACCTTTATTCATATTCAAACCCACAATACCACTCAACCTTCTCTCCTCTAGACTATCAACAAGAAAATGAAAATAGGTTAACAAGTCAAGAAAAAGGGTTAGAAGAGCTAGTGAAGGCAAGTACACAAGCCACCAACCAAGTGCTAATGAATACTCAAGCCATAGATCATTTAGAAATGCAGGTTGGTCAACTAATCCATGTTATAAATGAGAGAGAGAAATGGAACTTTCGTGCTCAACATTTGAACTCCTCCGATCAACCCTGTGTTGTCCAAATAATGCATGAAGTAGAAACCCAAGTCAATGTAGATGAGCCCACTAATGAACTAGTTGACCAGGTAGACCAATTCATTACAGAGGTTTCCCTTTCAAGTGATTCAATTGAGAAAAAGCCTCAACCTATCGTTCTTATGGCTCCACCTGAGTCATCATCATTACCATCTACTATAGGACCATTAGAGCTATGTGTCAATCCATATTATTTAACTCTAGTCAATTGTGAACTTGAGCCCTCACTCCATATTCAATTAAATTACATGGGTTTATCCAATCTAATTCCTTCTCTTTGGGAAAGTCATGAAGCCCAATTGAGAGAAAGCCAATGGTAGTTTGAACAAGTTGAAAAAGAAAGTACAAATGTCAGACCACCTCCTTGGCCAGATTAAAATTGTGTCCTAGAGTTTGGTGAGGTCATGGATTTCCATGCACCTCAATTGTATATATGTATAAATTGTGCATAACATTTTTCTTTTTTTTAACAGTGGAAGAACTCCAACCCGAATCAGGTACCGTTATTCTAATTTTAATTGTAATTCATTGATCATATCATTTATTGCATACATTGAAGACAATGCATAGTTTAGGTGTAGGGGGAGTCTTCTCTGTGTCTTTTTCATTTTTTAGTTGTTAAGTGACTTTTCACTTTTCATTTTTTTCATCAAAAAAAAAACAAAAAAATTTGAAAAATGAAAAAAAAAGAGTCTTTGTGTCTTTTTTGTTTGTTGGTTTTTTTTTTTAAATGAAAAAATATCAGGAGCTATCTACAATAGTCTTATCAATTAGGAGTGAAGGAGTAGCCTAGTATTGAAATTCAAAGGTAAGATAGAGTAATTGAGGACCTGGTGATTCAAAGAATAGAAACAAAATCTGAAAAATAGCATCATCTGAAATATCTATAACTTGTATGTACTTTATCATGTACTATCACTCTAGCCCTTAACTATGGGAATAAAGGAAGGCCTGTACACCTTTGCAATACCAAAAAAAAAAGGAAAAAACATCCAATAATCACTGAGTAACTGGGTATCGTATCTCAGTAAGCATTGGTATTCACGTAAAAAGGTGGTTGGAGGTTTTTTTTTTAAAAAGTCTTGTCTTTGAGGCCTTAGCTACTCAATGATTAAGTCCTTAGGGGTGTCTTCACACCTGGTGACCTAAAACTGATTGGTTTGGTGTAACTCCATGATCCCAGGCACGCTACCAAAACATAGTATCATGCATAATTACACTAATTATAGAAACATTAAATAACTGTAACTAAGGCTCACCTTCAGGATCACAATGTGCGGCTAGAAGCTCCAACTCCTGCACCAGAACTCAGCTGCACGCGGTCTGCACCAAAAAATCAACTAAGCACGCGTGAGTGACCTCTAAGTCACCCAGTACACGTCCCAAACATACAAACCACAAAATCTCGCCAAAACTGTAAAAACTCATTTCTTTTATTCTTTTATTTTTTTTTCAGAACTTGGTTTTCTTTTTGAAAATCCTCTTTTCTTTTACTAAAAAATCATTTTGGGAATTCAATCCCAAATCCATGCTTTTTCAAAAGCCATGTTTCCTTTCTTTTCTCAAAACATTTGGAAACTCATTCCAAAACCACATTCTCTTTCAAAACACACTTTTACATTTTCTTTCAAAACCTTTGGAATTCATTTTCCAAAACATATCTTTTCAATACTTCAGATTTCTTCCCAAAATCACACTTTTCAAATTCACATTTCTGACCAAATCCAACCTAAAACATAATGCCTTACGGACTCAAAACCAAATCATAAATACAGGCTAGCATCTGGTAAAAACATCATCACAATTTCACTTCAGGATTTTAGGACTATTTCATCAGTCCAATCCTAACCAAATTACATTTCTTTTCTTTATTCATTTCCACTTTCTTTACTGTTGTTACCTTGATCAGGGATAACCAAGCGCACAAGCAGTAGGTAAGGTCATCCTTCCCCTACCTTCCTGCACTGCCGTGGTGAAATTCCCCGTGCTGGATGTCACCGCCCTGGCCAACCGGCCTCAATTCATTTCTCATATGTGTACAAGGATACGTCTCTGTCTGACGTCCCATCGGTGACCCGAAAAACTAGGTCCAATGACCCAAACTCAACCTACATCGTCGGTGACCCGAACAACTAGGATCAAAAACCTAGGCTCAGCCTACAGCGTCACGAGCTCGGTGACCCGAACAACGAGGTACAACGACCCAGGCTCAGCCTACACCGTCAGTGACCCGAACAACTAGGTATAAAAGCCCAGGCTCAGCCAACACCGTCTCAAGCTTGGCAACCACATTATTAGTGTTCCATTTCAAAACTCTTTAAACTTTCTTTTCAAACCATTTTCCATTTCATTCTTTTCGTTGCAGGACTCAATCTCCTTGCAACACTTGACCCTCCACTGCGGGTCCCAACTCGAGCCATGAAAACCATGCTTAAAATCATAAATTGGGTCTCATGCCCAAAACCACACAAAATCATCCTTTTCATTCATTTATGGGATTAAAACCCAAAATCATGCCCAAATCTATTTATTTGGATTCCACATTCCTCCATGTCAATACACGGGAGAAACATCATTGACACATACTCAACATACTACTAAAACCATTTATCCTTCATTTAAATCCACATTTATGTATACCAGGTTAAGGGCAATAACGACAAACCGAATCTCCAGATCGGTATACCGAAGATCCCTGGTTTGGTAAACAGAATATTTTCGGTATACCGAAAACCCTTGAATCGATCGACCGGGTGTTTTCGGTCTGTAGATATCAGGTATCTGGCTAATCTGACAGAGATTCGATAGGCCGAATCGCCCGAAACCAGGGCACCTCCCCTGTTTCGAATGGCAGAAATCGCCCAAGGTGGGAGTCTCAATCCGACCCCCCAAACATCCATCATAAATTATCAATAAATCATGGAATGTAGACCCTTGAGTCTACTTCAAAACCCCCCAAACCATTCATGATTCCATCCACCACACAGTTCAGACAAAAATCATAAGGGGAAGTGTAGACACCCCAATTTTACCAATTTTGCAGGATGGGTCTGGTGGTTGAGCTCAAGCCCCTTAACCTAGGCCATTTGGTTCATGGAAACCCATTTTGGCCCATGAAGGCCCACTAAACCCTGATTGAGCCCATTTGGGCCCACTACACCATTTCAAGCCTATTTGACTTCATGCAAGCCTATTTGAGCCCATTTA
>JAMKQA010027712.1:0-18652 GCA_024699735.1 Posidonia australis
GATAAGAAACTTCCTCAGGTAAGACTATCTATTATTTCTGTTCAACATTACATATTTGACTGATAATAGTTATGGTAGCATTATGTCACATTTATATAAAAAAATAAGATAGCAGTTTCCATCACATTCAATGCTTGAAGAAGCTATTACAGTGCTAAAACATGATATTATATGATTGTGGTTTCATGTATTTAAAAGTTAGTTATTTTTCTTTTGACAATATTTCATAATTTTCACTCCTGGGTGAATTTTTTTCTTTGCTAGTATACATGCCAGCTCTGTTCACTGCTAGAACACGGATAATGGCAAATAAAAAGAAAATCACAAGCTTACAATCACAAGGATTTATGTGTATCCTCCAACTCCCACAATCACCAATCCAAACCATGCATTCACATTATTTCCAAAGAAATCAAAGTATTTCCAAATCAAAGTAACCCACTGAATCATAAAAAACACATAAATAAGCATTGAAAAAAACAAAGGGGCATACCGGAGGAACGCAGTGGAGGAGGGAGGCCGTCGGCAGAAGGGGGCGGGAGGTTGCGGGAGGAGGGAGGGACGCGACGGAGGACTGACGGCGTCTGTTGGGGCAGAGGAGGGAGGTCTGCTGCAGGAGGTTGCGGGGGAGGGTTTGGGGCGAAAGGGGGCGGGAGGTTGCGGGAGATGGGGGCTGTTGCGGGACTGACGGCGTACGGAGGACGCGATGGAGGAGGGAGGGAGCGGAAGGAGCCTTAGATTATAATACAACTTTTGTACAACTTTTGTAAATTAATAATCTCTGATAGAAGTGGAGCCTTAGATTATAATACAAATGAGAATACATTCCCTTGACTAATAATCTTTACTTCTTAAAAGAGGAGAATACAACTATACCATCTACAATCACACTTCTTATGTGAACATAAAAGTGTTGAAATGATTGGATGTTCGTGGACAGCCTGAGAAGGTCTCGAGCACAACCCAACCTATTGAAGGCTTGAGTTGGGAGTCAAATGTGTAAGAGTCCGACCCAACCTGGATCAGGCCTACTTAGCCTGCAATGCCTTGAAAATTTTTCATTGTATTCATTTATTTTTGTAGTTGGTGGCAACGATTAGATTTTCTAGCCATTACCAACAATTGCATTTGTTATTATTTTTTAAAAATTCTTAAATTATCTTCTTATCTTCTTTTCTTGTAAATATCTCCTCATCTCATCTCATTACTTCATAATTTCTCAACTCTTCTTTACTCTCTACATTCTCAAGTCTTTTCTACTATCTTTACGTGTTAATAGTGCTACACTTCAATTTCGACGTCCATGATTTTAGTCTACCGCTCTACCATTCTGCCATCACTACTTTATTGTTCTACTTCCACTATTAAAATTTTTTGTGCTTCTAATCTCTCTAATTTCTCTACTTCTTTACCTTCAAAGTTTTATTTTTTTTATTCTTTTGATCGTTTTAATTAGTTACAATGACTAGGCCATCAAATCAAGATATCCCAATCCAATATTTCGTAGAAAATGTTGGTTAACAAACCTAATCCACAAACACTCAAAAAGTTAAAAAAGAGCAATTCATTGTTGGAAAGATTTAAATTAAGACTCAACCAAAAACGAAAAATGTTATTGTAATTATTGTGGTAAAGACCTTATTTGTAAAAAGGGAGAGGGGAGTAATGGTTATCTACATTGACATCTTTTAAATTGGGAAAAAATTAATAGAATAAAAAATAGATTTAAAACTAGCTCAAGTGCAAGTAAGATCTAGTGGTGTAATTAATTGGAAATATTCCACAGGAAAAACTAAACATGAATTAACAAAAATTTTAATTCAAGATGAATAACC
This sequence comes from Posidonia australis, assembly GCA_024699735.1. Classification (NCBI taxonomy): domain Eukaryota; kingdom Viridiplantae; phylum Streptophyta; class Magnoliopsida; order Alismatales; family Posidoniaceae; genus Posidonia; species Posidonia australis. Next base: position 1,836 of record JAMKQA010027712.1, read on the forward strand.
TTCTAAAAATAAATTTTTTCCTACTTGTATACAAATATATGTAAATTTACAATTTAAAAGTCATTATAGAAATACAACTAAAAATATAATACATAAAAAATTTATTCGAGATAAAGATATTTTAATTCAAATGTTTTTTTAGTTTATTATGTAAAATATCATTAACTTTTGATGTTTGAATAGGTCCAAACAATTTTCTTTACATGTGTTTAATTGTATAATGGATTAGATATATCTTTGAATTTACAAAAAAGAATAATTGTTTTGTAAATATCTAATCATCCACATACTACTAAAGTTATTGCAAGTGTATGGAAATAATTGTTAGGGAGTTTAAAATAAATAATAAAATTAATACAATTTATTTTGATAATGTTAGTAATAATAATGTTGTAATAGATATATTAAGAAGAAATTTAAAATTTATGCTAAATAGTGATTTATTTCATTGTAGATGTAGTTATCACATTCTTAATTTAATTGTACAATATGTATACAATGTATTAGACAATATGTATAAAATATTAGACTATTTATTTTATATATAAAAGCATTACTTAAAATATTTCAAGAATTTGAACAATTATGTGTAGATAATAGTGTTAAACCTAGAAAATTTAAAATAGATGTTCAACGGAGATAAAATTCAATTTATGATTTGTTAAATTCATGTTTACCATATAGTAACTGATTAGTTCATAATGGATCCATATTTTATTCTCATATTTATCTACTTTGTATATAAATAATGTTTGCTTGAGGTGTTTTATACAATTTTTACTGGAACATAAAGAAAAATAAGGGAGAAAGAATAATTGTACTAGAAAGAAAGAATAGAATTGTATGGAAAATTCTAGAGTCATGTCAAAAGATAAACGAGATTTTCCACGTGTCGAAATATTGAGATAAACATAAGCCAACGAAGCAACCAAAATCAATGGTGATCTGGATGATTTGAGAGCCTAGGAGGCATCCGAATGATGGCACCTTTTAGGCGTCCAATCAGAAGGACGATAACCCGATTTTTGAGGTAGATGACGTGTGTTTAGAAATATCTTGTATTTAATTTTGAAAATGTAATTGTGACGTCAGATTTATATCTGACATAAGCAAGTCCTTGTAAGTCTATAAAAGGACCCCTTATGTAGTTTTATGGAACTCCCATCTAGATTTTAGACTCTTTTTTTTTTGTATTTTAGAAGATCTAGAATATCAACATTGTGATAGGGTTGGAGGACTAGGATTGGGCCAAGGTCTTTCACCAGGGGATGCACATGGTTCGGTCCAGTTCTGTCAAGAACCATGACCCAAACCATATTTATCGGTTTTGACTATATTGGAATTGAATCGAACCATATGTATACTTGGAACCAAACCTAACTGAACCATTCAAAAATCAGTCGGTTCGGTTCGGTTCTCGGTTAAGATTGTAAATAATTATGAACTTGTGGTCATGGAAGTAAGCACTAAGTAATGATCATTACATCTTGTGGCAATATAAATTAGAGTTGATGGAATATCGAACATGTGGATTTGACAATATATATATATATATATATAATATTATATATTAATACTAAGTAAGTAGTATTAATACTTATATTATAAATATATATATAAATCGATTCTCGGTTCAATTTAGTTAACTACACTCAGAACCAAGAACCGAATCACTAAGGATGGTTTTAAGATTTGAAAACTGAACCGAACCATTCAATACACATTAATCAAATCGAATAACTAAAAAAGATTTGGTTCGATTCGATTAATCGATTTTGAACGAACTGTGTGCACCCCTAACGCAGAGGTCCTTCCTTGGTCTACTTTAGCCTACATTTCTTCAGATCCTACATTCTTTCAGATAGGATTGACACACCTTGACCCTTTTTACATGTCTACGTGAATACCACCTAAATTTAAAAAGATCATCGACACCATCAAATCTTTAATTTTAAATACATATGTCATTACTGTTAGATGTTTGATTACAAAAAAATCCCTATTCCACTCACTTACTGCTCTTCTGTGCATGTAAGAGGAGAAGGAGGGGAGAAGAAGTTATGGTTGAAAAAGAGGAAAAGAGGGAGGGAAAAAAAAAGAAATTTACATTTTAGAACTAACAGTTCGTTTATGTTAATTCAGATACTACCAAACTTAAACTTGATGGTGTATATATATTAAACATAGGATTTGCCTGTATTGATGATATTTCTTGAACTTAGACAAAATTTACATAATATGCTAAAGGAGGTGAGACTGTCATTGGCAGAATATGGCACACACATAATACTGTTAACAGGCAGGAAATTATTGTTTGTCTCGCTTGCAAACCCTAGTTTAAACCCCGAACCCTACAAATCAAACTCCAACCCACCCCATCGCAGACCGCGTTCTCTCCCTTGCCCCACCCCAATCTCCTCCTTCCTCCGTGTGGCCGCCGATCGAATACCTAAATCGACTTTTTCCGCGGTCACACCTCCCTCCTCCGCCTTCCACGAGTAGGTAATACAACGACCATCGTCTCGTCTACATAAAAGAGGGGGAAAAAGTCCAATCTTTACGTTTGTCTTGTGGTTTCTGTTGTAAAAATCGTTTTTTTCTTTTGTAGCATCGGAGTTTGGCAGCAACCTTCGGTTCGGAGTGCCGATGTTCAGAAGGAGCTCGTCCATTCTCGCCATCAAATCCACATCGGTGTTGTATACTGTAAGCTTTCGTCGTCGCACTCCTCTTAATTCCACCACCAAAAGTGGTTCTTTGCACGAGGACGTTGTTGATGGCATCAAAAACCATGCTTTGTCGAGGGGCCTGAGCGCCGCCGCCGAGAGAAATGCCGATACCCAGCTGGGCCCCAGCGACCGGCGGTGCTGGGATGGCAATCCTGATGGGTTGTCCGACCAACGACACCCGGCTGGGAATCGGGGAGGGGCTGCCACGGGAGTTTTTCGAGTGGGAGAATTCGATCGGGAGGATCATGGGTATGACAAGGAAATACCAAATGGGGATTGTTCGGAGAAAGCTGCTGGTTTGGGTCGAATGCCAGGAGGGTATAGGAGAGGAAAGCGAGATTCGTCACATTGGAATCAAGATGGTCACCTGTATGGAGAAAGTATCGGAGTGCTCCAAGAAGGTACTAGTGGATATGGGTCCTTTCAAGCTGCAATTGGAAATGATAAAAGGGAGTTGAGAGGGGAGGTGCAGCAAACCTCGCAGGTCTCTGGGCATCAAGTAGGCTATCAGCAGTGGCAAAATGGGTATCATCCGAGCGATCGTTTGGAATTTCAGCAAAGTGCGGTTGGGCATTCGGGTGGATTTGGTCAAAACCAAAATGTGAATCACAGACCGTACCCAAGAGAAGGTTTTCAGCAAAATCCACATGCTTTTCAAAATTCAGTAGAATATCAGCAGAGGTTGAATGGTTTTCACGCTGAGAAGCGCATTGAATTCTCCCCAGATGGATATTCAGGAAGGTTCCATACAAATCAAGCCGTGGACAATAAAGCGAGCAGTAGAGGAGAAGTTCGGCAAGTCAGGGAAACTATCCATAATCCAGTAGAATTCCATCAGAGACCAAATGGATCATACGCAGGAAAGCCTAATGAGTTTCAGCCAATGCCTGGTGGCTACTCTGCTGCTATAAATGTTACTGGAAACTTCAGAGATGATCTGCAGCAAGCACCACAAGTTTCTTGTAACCCAGTAGAATATCGGCAGAGAACGGATGGATATGTGGAAAAACCCTCTGAGTTCCACAACAGCTCAAGTGAGTATTATGGAGAAAGTGGCACTCAACCAAGTATTTCACTCATGAGTAGTGGTACTGAATCTGACAAGCCATTGGTTGAAAATGTAGAAAACGGTGGGTACAGGGGCACCATTGATGAGCTAGATGTTTTATGCAAGGAAAGGAAATTGGATGAAGCTGTGAAAGTACTGGACTTACTGGAGAAACAGGGTACTGCAGTGGACCTTCCTAGGTACTTCCAGTTATTTCAGTTATGTGGGGATACTAAATCTCTAGAGGAGGCAAGGACTATACATGGACATCTTTTTAGGATTATGGGTAAAGTTGAGATTAATGTTTGTAACAGGATGCTAGAAATGTATTCAAGATGTGGTTCGATGGAAGATGCTTGTGAGTTGTTTGAGACAATGCCAAGAAGAAATTTGACGTCTTGGGATACCATGATTATGGGCTTGGCAAATAATGAACTTGGGGCGGATGCAATCGACCTCTTCACCGAATTCAAGCAAATAGGGTTGAGTCCTGATAGTCATATTTTTGTCACTGTTTTTCATGCATGTGGTGTTTTGGGGGCAGTCGATGAAGGAATGCTGCATTTTGAGTCGATGAGTAAGGAATACGGCATTGTTCCTGCAATGGAACATTATGTGGGTATCGTCGATATGCTTGGAGAAGCTGGTTACTTGGAGGAAGCATTAGAATTTATCGAAATGATGCCTTATGAGCCTTCTGTTTGTGCATGGGAGACGTTAATGAATCATTGCAGGATTCATGGGAATGTGGATCTGGGAGATCGCTGCGCTGAGATTGTGGAAAGCATGGATTCTTCTAGGCTAACACACGAGTCTAAGGCTGGCCTTGTTCCAGTAAAGGCTTCAGACATGGTGAGAAAGGAAAAGAAGAAATCCAACCTTCTTGAAGTCAGAAGTAAAATGCACGAGTATCGGGCTGGAGATAGGTCGCACCCTGAAAAAGACAGAATATACGCTCAAATACATAGCATGGCTCCGCAACTGAAGGAGGCTGGTTATGTTCCAGAGACGAGATTTGTTCTTCATGATGTTGACCAAGAATCGAAGGAAGAGGCTTTGCTTTACCACAGTGAGAAACTGGCTACAGCCTTCTCTCTCATCAGTACTCCTGCTCGGTCCCAAATACGAATAATAAAAAATCTTCGTATATGTGTGGATTGCCATAATGCTTTGAAAATTGTATCTAAGCTTTCTGGCCGGCGATTCATCATTCGGGATGTAAAGAGGTTCCACCACATGGAGGATGGAGTATGCACTTGCAATGACTACTGGTAATGCTAACGTCCTTGCAGAATCTACCGCTGGGAAGGATAATAGTATGATTGCATAACTGTGGCCTTCAAATTTTTATATTTTCATAGATTGGATGACAAACACAAATCGAGAAATGGTAAAAAAAAAAAAGTTTCATCGATCGTTACAAAGGGATTGATGTGTGAATGTGCCTTGTTAGAAATTTGCAAGTACCCAGTGCAAAAGGTCAAAAAGACATGTAATGGTGTTCATTATGCATCTAGTTCTTCACATTCTGGCAACTCCTTTTCAAACATTATTAAATTTCTCTTACTCATCATGGTAACAAAATAATCGTCTGTATGATAATATGATGTGAGTTGGACCATACACTTGTTAGTTGGGACTTCACTTTCAATTCACTTAACTCTTCTTTGGATGTAAAGTAAGAGAAGTAAGAAAAAGTAGGAAGTGGTATTAGTATTTTGATAATATCATTATTTTATTTGAAAGTATTTTTCTTTTTGAAGTAAATTAGTATTTATAAAGAGAAATTCTAATTTGATTGAAATATAAAATAAATATAGGAATAAGTGGAAAATGTGTAAATTAATACTTATCAACTTAATTAATAGAATATATATTTAATTTGAAACATGTTGTATTAGAATAATCTGATGGAATAATTTTATTTAATTTCTTTGTGGAATAATAATTTTAAAATAAATAAATTAGAATAGAAATGATTATTCTGAGTTTATTTTACTTTTAACACGATCAAATGTAATATTAATTCTTATTTTAGGTTTATTCTAAGGATTATTCTTGATCTAAACATTGGCTAATCAGTTTCTCTTTTCTTTATGCTTCTTAGGTTCTAGTAAATACAACTTGCCTTTATTTTCAGCTTGTAGTGTATATCTTAACTATCAAATTTCGTTATGAACTTTTTTGAATGGGTGAATAAATCATCAAAATAAAAGTCGATCATTTTTTTTGATTTGGAAACAATAGTAATATTAATAATTCCCAGTTATGAGTCCACCGCCAGGAATAATAAAATCAAAGTCCAAGATAATACAAAATTGGTAAGGATCCAGAAGATCCAGCTAAGTCCAAAATAAGATTGACCAATGTCAATACAGTTAGGCCAGAGAGTATCCAAAATTATACAGTTCAAATCCCAGTTCAGATGAACAAATTAAAACAAGATCAGGAGGAATGATCTTAAGAATTCCTGGTTTCAGCAGAGTCATTTGCTGAGAAAGTAGGGGTCTCAGGATTAGGATTTGCAGAAGATGCTCCTATATTTGACTGGTCCATACTCCAAGAATTTTGCATATCTGTGATAGATTGCATTAAGACTTTCCTTTCAAAACCTGTGTCCAGATTTACTACCCAAGCATTCATAAGTGAAATAATATGAAGTAAAATCAACCTACATGAGTTAGAAACACTATGAAAAACTCTACTGTTTCTCTCTTTCCAGATGCACCAAATCACAGTTGAAATAAGCACATGCCATCCATGCTCCGGTATTTCAAAAACACATTGTGGTTTATAGCTGAAGAGATCATTCATATGATAATATACAGGATACTTAAGGCTATTGACAAAAAATTTCTTGCAAAAGAGCAGTGGATAAACAAATGTGACACTGTTTCCAGGTAGCAATTACACATAGGACATATTTCTTGGCCAATCCATCCCTTTTTTGTAAGGTTGTCCATTGTTAATATTTTATTAGACACAGCTAGTCAAGTAAATAATTTAACTTTTAATGGCATCCAAACCTTTCATATGGACTTATACCAGTGAAATCTCAGCCTATCATCATGTATAACTTTATAACATGAATTAACTGTAAAAGACAAATGATGATCAGTTTGTCAGCAGATTTTATCTTTTTCCATTTGAAGTTGGAAACCAGATAATAGATCTGCCAGTTGATTCACTTGTAAAAAAACATTTTGCTGATTAATATGTTGCTCTAAGTTGCTCAGAATTTCAAATAATCCATGAAGATCACTCCCTATAAGATTCATGACCCTTTTCACAGAAGTCTTTTTATATTTTGCTATTTTATACAAATCCGAAAATTTGTATTTCAAGGGGGAGCCATTAATCCAGTTATTTCCCAGAAAATGGTGTCCTCACCATCACCCACCTCTATAGAAGTAAAGCAATTAAAGCAAGACTTAAGTTGTTGCCAAATAGGGGAGCATTTTCTATCTGATAAATTAAGCAAAGCCCCTAGCCCAGATCTGACACAGTATCTGGCTATTAATAGAGTGGGCCATTTTAAATTTCGGATGCGGTCCCAGAGCTTCCATAGCAACTTACATTTAAGGGCCATACTGAAATTTTTGAGATTTATAATGCCCCACCCCCTATGCTCTTTGGACCTACATAAGGCTGCCCAGTTCACTAAATGATATCCCTTTTTAGTCACAGGTGTAGATTGCCAAAGGAATATGCTTCTAAACCGATTAATTTCCTTTTCTACCTGCTTGGGTAGATATAATACTGAGAGGTAGTAAGTTGGAATCACAGATAATACAGAATTAACTAATGTTAATCTGCCCCCTAAGGAAAGGTATTTAGCCTTCCATGTTGACAACTTATTTGATATCCTCTCTATGACTGGTGTCCAATCCTTGTAAGTGGCCTTTCTATGATGCAGTGGAAGGCCTAAGTAAGATATTGGTAAAGTTCCAACTTGACAACCCAAAATGTTACACCCATACTCCACTGCAATTCTAAAGACACCCACACTAGTCATGGAGGACTTATTGAAATTTATCTTAAGTCCAGAGCAAGTTTGAAAGCAGTAGGGAATTCTCTTAATATTTATCAAGTTATTTGTTCCTGAGGATAGAAATAGGATTGTGTCATCAACATATTGGATATTTATTATGTTTGGACCCTCATTTGGAAACTGGATCCCCGAAGTAAGATTATTACTTGCAGCGACAGCATCCTATTAAGAATATGGGAGACAACTATAAAAAGGAGCGGGGATATAGGATCTCCTTGTCTAAGTCCATTAGTAGCCCCAAAGAATCCTGTTGGAGATCCATTGGCTAAGATGGAAAATCTAGCAGTTGAAATACACATCTGTATCCAAGAAATTCATTTGTCACCACAGCCAAGCCCCTTGAGAGAGTTCAATAAAAAATCCCAATTTACATTGTGAAAGGCTTTCTCAAATTCTAATTTCAGGATAAAACCAAGGACATTTGCAGTCTTCATATAGTTTAATGTTTCTTGAGCAACCAAGAAACAATCATCAATATATCTCCCTGATAAGAAGGCACACTGGGAGTCATCAATACTATCATTTAAGGAAGGGGTAAACCTAGTGGCTAGACATTTACTAATGATTTTGTAAATACTATTTAATAAACTAATGGGCATGAAATCTTTGACACATTCTACCTCTTCTTTCTTAGGAATTAGAGCAATAAAAGTTTGGTTTATTGGCCTAAGAAAGTCTGTATCAGATATCTGGTGTAATTTTTGAAAAATTGCAAATAGCTCAGGCTGCAATAATTCCCAGAATTCTTGAAAAATAATAAGAGAAAGCCATCAGGTCCAGGAGATTTGTCTCTAGGCAGATCAAAAATGTTTTTTTTAATTTCTGCTATGGTGAATTCCTCCTCTAGCAAATTTGGATTGCTAATCTTTCTACGTAACAAAGCATCCCAGTTGAGGGGTATCCCAAGCCTAGAGTCCTTGTTAAATTGTTTGGTAAAATGATTTTCAAACTCCAAGTAATGTAGTTTCTCAAGTACCTTTATTGTTGAAGAAGAACAAGATGGTCCACTGAAGTTAATTGTCATTATGATTGGTGATGAGGGTAAAAGGGCGCTTGGGGGGATAGAATTTCAAAAGAAATCCAATAGTACCATGTAATTTGATTTTTTCATTCAAATTCCTTGTAAAATACTACCAATTGTCTAATAAGTCCTAAAAGAAAATTGTAGACCCACTCCCACTTCTTCTTCTTTGTCTCCTCTTGTTAAAGTTGATGCCATCATATTTGATAAAGTCTGGCTTAGGGAGTGGCAAGGAAGATGAAATCGATCAAATCCTCCTTTTTTTTTCCGTTTGAAGTGCCACTTGCCGCTTGGGGCATACAACAGTCTGCAAATGCCAATTGCTTTACTTGATACTCACGATTGTCTTGAATTCCAACAAAGTGGATGTCTTTATGTGTCACCAAACTTTCAAATTTGTTTTAGTTTTTTGTTAAATACAATGGAGAAGAAAATACATCATGTTCTGGTTCAATGTTTTTTTTTTTGGGTAACGTTAGTAACATTATATTAGCTTCCTGGCAACGATATCACCAAGAGCAAAAGTAAATCTAAAATTTTACATAGGCCATAAATATAGCAGGCCCCAGAACAAAAAAACATCCACTTCCAGAGAACAAAGTGGTAGGTATCTAAATAGTTTTAGAATTATTACAACTCCAAGTCCAAACTGAAGACTGATTAAAAAAAGTTAATTAGGCAGTAGCATCCTCATTGGAGTTATACACAGAGGGGGGAAGCTCAACTGAAGAATTGGTAGGGAAGTTAGCAAGGAGGAAGGGGGAGGATGCATCAGGAGGTTTGCTGAGGAGGCTTCAACACGTGGCTGGACAGTGTTCCAGGAGGTTTTCATAGTTGTGACAGATTGGAGCAACTCCTCCTTTTCAAAACTTGTGTCCAGATTTTCTAGCCAAGAATACATAAGGGTGATAACATTGAATATAATTGACTTACTTGAGTTGGATATATTACAGAAAATTCTATTATTCTTTTCTTTCCAAATACACCAAACCACAGCAGAAATGAGAATATTCCACCTAGTTTCAGATAAATCAAAAATACATTCAGGTCTATATCTGAACATATCTTCAACATTACAAAAAACTAGAAATAAAGGTCTGTAAATAAAGAATTTCCATACAGCTGTGGCAAAGGAACAATGTATAAATAGATGAGAAGTAATTTCATGATAAGTGTTACACATAGTACACAAGTCCTGCCCATTCCATCCTTTTTTCCTCAAATTCTCTTTAGTTAGAATCTTGTTAAACACCAACAACCAAATAAAAAGTTTAATTCTAAATGACACCCAGGCCTTCCATATTTTTGCATATAGGTGAAATCTGATGCCTTCATCATTTATGAGTTTATAGCATGAATTCACAGTGAAGTTATAGTTAGCATTTGGGCTCCACAGAATTTTATTAGTATCCAATTGTAAATGGACTCCAGCCATCAATTCAGCAAGCTGATCAGCTTGTGTTTGAATTGTATGCAAATTAACAGAGATTTCAGAGATGTGATTAATATTAAAAAGTGCCTGATAGTCCCCCCTAAATTGTTCCATCACTCTCTTGACAGAAGCTTTTTTGTGTTTAACAAGTGAATATAGCTCAGGAAACATAAGTTTCAAGGGGATTCCATCCATCCATTTATTCTCCCAGAAGTTAGTGTTTTCACCATCGTCAACTTCATATGTAGTGAAACAGTTAAAAATATTAAAACGGGCTTTTAATTGTTGCTATACTGGTGAGCACCTTCCTCCTGAAGTGTTGAGAATAGCCCCTGGCCAAGACCTAGAGCAATATCTGGCTTTTAATAGAGAAGGTCATTTCAAGTTGGCCGTGTGAGTCAGTAGCTGCCATAAGAGCTTACATTTCAGTGCTAAGTTAAAGTTTCTGAGATTAATTATGCTCCAACCTTTATGCTCCTTAGGCCTACACAATACTGCCCATTTTACTAGATGATAACCTTTATTATTGGAGGAAGTAAACTTCCAAAGGAATCTACTCTTAAGTCGGTCAATTTCAAGTTCAACTCTTAAGGGTAAGTGCAATACAGATAAAAAGTAAGTTGGTATTGCAGATAAGACTGAATTAATAAGGGTTAATCTCCCTCCTAAAGAGTGGAATTTTGCCAAAATGTCAAAATGACAAAATGTCACAGCAGTGTTCCAGTAATGCCCTAGAAATGTCAACACTAGTGAGGGATGATTTTTGAAAATTTATCTTAAGTTCAGAACAAGTCTGGAAACAACATAGAATCCTTTTAATATTCACTATACTGTTCTTATCAAATGAGAGAAAAAGGATAGTGTCATTTGTATTTTGTATATTCTTGACATGTGGGCCCCCATTTGGAAATTGGATCTCAGAAATGAGACCATTCTTAGAAGTCAGAGATAGCATTCTACTCAGAATGTGAGAAACCACAATAAATAAAAGAGCAGATATGGGGTCCCCTTGTCTAAGTCCATTAGAAGCACCAAAGTATCCTTTAGGAGACCCATTTGCCAGAATGGAGAACTTAGTTGAAGAAATACACATATGGATCCAAGTAATCCACTTGTTGCCACAGTCAAGCCCCCTAATTGAGTTTAGTAAAAAATCCCAATTTACATTATCAAATGCTTTCTTAAAATCTAGCTTAAGAATAAAACCTGGGACAGAGGCAACCTTCATGTAGTTTAAGATTTCTTGGGCAACCAGGAAACAATCTCCAATGTTTTTTCTTGAATGGAAAGCACATTGAGAATCATCAATTGCATTATTAAGGACAGGAGTAAATCTACTAGCCAAATATTTAGTGATGATCTTATAAGTGCTATTGAGTAAACTGATAGGCCTATAATCTTTAATGCACTGGGTACCTTCCTTTTTTGGAATTAAAGCTATGAAAGTTTGATTAATTGGTTTAAGAGCATCACTGTCCTGAAAAAGGAAGAAGTTGTAAAAGAGACTCAACAGATCAGTTTTCAAGACCTCCCAGAACTCTTGAAAGAACACTATGGGATATCCATCTGGACCAGGGGATTTATCACCTGGGAGGTCAAATATGTTCTTTTTGATTTCTACTAGAGTAAATTCTCCCTCAAGAAGATCAAGATTAGGAATTTTTCTGGGCAGTAGTGAGTCCCAATATAAAAGGACCTTACACTCAGTTTTCTTATTGAATTGATGAGTAAAGTGGTTTTCAAGTTCAAGGCTGATTAGAGAAGGGGAAGTCAGGGAGATGCCATTGACTTGAAGAGAGGTGATAGTGTTAAATCTTCTACGATATTTAACCATATTATGAAAGAAGGCTTTATTTAGATCCCCCTCCTTTAGCCATTATATCCTAGACTTTTGTCTCCAGTAGACTTCTTGCTCTAAGAGAAGGCTATGATGTTCACCTCTTAGCTTTTTCTTGAATTCCAGTGTATCATTATCTAATGCATAAGACTCTGACATTTGATCGATAATGAAGATCTGTTTCTCAATGGACTCTAGTCTCTTTCTTCTCTCCTCCCTGATGGGAGTGATCCAAGCCTTAATATGTCCCTTAAGGTCTTTGAATTTGAAGGCAAAGTGAGCAAATGGAGAGTCTAAGTTGAAACTGATGACCGAATTTTCCTAGCAGTTGATGATAAACTCATGAAACCCCTCTATGTATAACTAGGACTTATAGAATTTAAAAGGGACAGGCCCTCAGTCCATAGTTTTAGTGTTAAGAGAGATTGGGATATGATCTGAAACAACCCTAACCTTACCAACACATAAGGAGTCAGGATAGAAGTTTGACCAGTTAGGGGATACGAGAAATTTGTCTAGCTTGACCATAGAAGGCTGGGCCTGGAAGTTAGACCAGGTATATTGACAATTATTAGGAGAAAGGTCAATAAGAAGGTTGGTATCAATAAAATCATTAAATTTAATCATAGCAGGGGATAAACCAGGGTTTATAAAATGTTCATATGTATACCTAGTAATATTAAAATTCCCCCCAATCACCCAATTCTCGTTTATCAGATTACTCAAATTATCTAGCTCAGAGAGGAAGTCTTGTTTGAGTCTAGATTCATAGGGACCATATACCCCTGTAAGCCACTAATCCAGTCCATCCATGTGGTTCCTGAAATTTATTGAAAGACTAAAAGTAGCCAGGTGAGTAGATGTAATGTCAAAGAGTCTTTCATCCCAACCAATTAGAATTCCTCCAGATGCCCCAGTTGAGGGCAGGTGTGCCCAATTGCTTATTTTCCCCCTCCCAAAGTCCTGAACAAACTTAGGGTATAACTTTCTTTTTTGTTTCACTAAGTATTATTATATCACTTTTATTTATTTTAATAAAATTCCTGACAGTCCTTTTTTTCTCACTACTTCCAAGTCTCCTAATATTCCATGCAGCAATAATCATTGAGATTGAGAGCACAAACGTAGAGATTCAAAGTTCTCCACAATATTAGACATGTCATCTAGGTTGACCAGGGCCAAACCTTGATAAGATCTTACTGAGTTGAGGAATATTCTAGATTCACACAAAGATTTGTAAATTAATTCCAATATTGCCACAAAAGTCTGGAAATTGCTTATATGAATCCCAAGTTAATGCATCATTAACTAGATGATTATATGAAAGGTCCTCTGACCAACTTGATGTAGAAGTAAAAACAGGAGAAACAGTGGATGAATTAGAAAGAGGACTTGATGCTTGTGTATTAACAGGGTGCGAAGAGGGGGTACTTGGTGCATGAATAGGTGTAGTTGGCTGAGATGAGGGAATGTCCCCAAGTCTAGAGCCTAGGTCATCTTGTTCCAGACAGTTCAAAATTGCCAGTACCTTTTTAAATTTGGCCAGAGAAATATTCATGGCCCTGATTTCCTCATCTACAAATCTAGTAGTACTAGTAATCCCAAGATTCTCAGTTAAGCTTGTGCCTGTGATTGGTGATTGAGTGACCCTAGATGGGAATGGTGAAGTGGTGGGAGTAGGGAGTAGGCCTACAGAGATGGTGGCGGAGCTTGGATAATCTAGAGAAGTAGAGCTCATGTTCTTGGTCCAAACATTCTTTCCCGATTGAGATGCCTTATCATTTTTATCACTCCTCCAGCCCTTGGTGTTCTTGAAAGACCTACGAACAGGGAAAAAATTTAGAAGGGTACCCCTTGTTCTGGTTCAACGTTTTCTTACTTTTACAAGTCATTATTGCAATACTGTACATAGGAAAAAAACTTATAAATTCGTCAAAGGTCGCTTCTCTTGAACTAGATAGATATTTACTGTTTCCTCGTATCATGTGCTTCTTCCCTGAATTGTACGTCAAACTATTTCTAAATGTTGATCTCCACTTTTAAGAATGGTCTGCGGTCACTTCTGTTGAACTAGATAGATATTTAGGCAACGTTTGTTAAATGGATCTTGTGTATGCAACTCTCCTTGAAGTCCTTACTCTAGTAGCTCTAGGGGTATCTTCTATAACGTAAGCTCTAGCAATAGTCTGGAGTTGCATTTAGTTGTTTAAATCTTTATAATTCGATGTTCTCAAATCTTACATTTTTCCCATTTTACCCCCGATCTGGTAACCTACTAGACTTCTCCACTCCTTTTGTTTATAGAAATGACAAGGTGGTGAGAATCACAGTGATAAGGTGAAGGGTGGATTGTAGCGATGAGGTAGGGACGGAGATGGGATGTGAGCCTTGTCCACCATTGTTGAGAAAAGTTACTTGAAAAAACAGAAAGAAGAAATCATTGAAAAAGACTATAGATATTTCGTTTTGACATCTCTCGAAAAACTTTCCGTTTTGATCACCTTTAGATCAACTATTAGATTCGTTTCACTCCCATTCCTCCCTTGACAATAGAACACATCGGATTGCATTATCAAACTTCTCTCTAAGCTTTCATGACTATAAGGATATTTTTGTTATTTCAAATCTATCTCATGGAATCCTTATTTTATACTATAAGGATATTTTTGTTATTTCAAATCTATCTCATGGAATCCTTATTTTATCTCTTTTGATATATTAGAAAAGTCATTGTAGCAGAGTACTCAAACAATATCTAAACTTGTTGAAATTTTACATGTAACTTTCTTTCATCTTAGACTTCACTCTTGGAAAGCTTTAGTATTTTTGGATATAAAACAAAGTAACCATCGTATCTTATGTAAGATACAAATTATATAGCTTCCTATGATATTCTGTAAAAATCCTTACAACAGAGTATTCAAATGACCTTTAAATTTAGTAACATTTTATAAAAACATTCCTAATATTTCATAATATAACCTTAAAAAGTTTGAATTTTTTCCACTGAATGCATATCAAGGGACGTCTAATGTTAGATGCATATGTAACCATGCCGGCGACAGCCTCGAGGCTTGACGCGAAAGGCTAAATACACGAGGATCGGAAAAGTCACGGTAAAAATAAAATAAAAACGTAAATGCAGGAGTCGCCACCTAGTCTATTAAAATGGAAGACGAGGAAAACCATAAAAGAATCATTCAAATCATGCATATAAAAACCAATGGAAAAGGTCTAAAACCAAAAATAGGTAAGGATCCTTCTTACGTACGAGGAAGGTATTAGGTACCCTCGTGTGCCCGAATAATCGGTCTTTTATAGGTTTCTCATTTGCTTATGAAATGTTGGCTTTTCAACCTTTACTGTACGTCCGAGGGCGATATGCCATGTCATGCTAAATGTGTGTGGTGTCTTATGCTAAAATAAGGGTGCATGGAGTGTAGGGTGTGTCTTAATGCTTAGAAGTATTGCTCATATATCGGATCAAGCGTCAATGCGAAGATATTGCATAAATAAGATTAAGGATCTAAGTATTTTGAGCGATTTTTCATCCTTGCTTTACTACATGCTAAATGTATGATCTAACATGCATAGAAATGGCTAAAAACAGAAAAGGGTCTTCCCGGATACATCTAGGAAGAAAGCCAGAGAAAACAAAAAGCAAATCGAAGCAAGAAATCATACTAAAAACCATGTGAAAACTCTGCTGTGTCCTACTGAAAACAGGCTGATGCGCCTGTTAGGTGTGCCAGACTGGTGCTCCAGTTTGGTGCGCCATCTATGTGCTTCTCTGTGGGCTAGAAAGATGTGCGAAGGAAAATATCAGAAAGCCATGCAGTGCAATGTCATATCAATGCATTCCAGAAAGCTATGCAATTGAAAGTTCTTGTAAAAATAGAAAATATCCTTTAAAAAAATGAAAGACATGCAAGTGTGAGAAGATTTATGGATCTTGTGCTCAAAGGCTAATAGCCTCACACAAGGCCACCTCTTACTCATGCTGAATGAAAACAACAAGGTTCAGCCATGTTACTGGATCATGGGATGATGCATAGATTCTCCACAAAGGAGTAAATGGCAATCAGCCTACCAGATTTTAAACCATGGGCTGAATATCTAAAGGTGAAAACGACTTAGAAAACAACATTATTTGTGGCTGAATTCATGTGTGCACAATCATGAAATACTAAGGAATCGCCACTGAAAGAATCAGACTCAAAACTATTCAGGAAAACATGCAGATGGGGATGCAAAATAGGGTGATCTATTCTCTGACCAGTCTAGTGCACCAGAATGGTACACCAGAGTGGTGCTCTGATTTGGTGCGCCACTCTGGTGTGCCATATAGGTGCTCCAGATTGGTGCTCCCCAGAAAATCTGAATCAAACTGCAGTCTGATTCAAAATTCTGGTTCAGATCCAGAGACAGGTGATTTCTTTTTTATTAAGCCAGTTATGCAAATGATGGAAACAGAAATATGATGAGATGAAAATGAAAAGAAAACATTTATTATTTGATTCAAAAAAAAGAAGATGATTCATGGGTTCATGGTAGAAAAATGCTTATACAAGATTCTAAAGAACATGCATGAGAAAATAAGCTCAACAAGACATATGCAAGTGGTGAATACGTCAAGAACATCTCTATTGCATATCTTAGCATACATGTGCATGGATCATGGATCCTAGTGTAAAGAAATAAA
>JAMKQA010027713.1:0-17063 GCA_024699735.1 Posidonia australis
TAATTGAATATTTGACTACTTGTCATATTTTCTTAAGTGATTATTAATCATTAATCACATTTCATTTGTTATCATCAAAACATATTAATAGATTTTTCCAACAAGGGTGACACACCGTGATAGAGCAGAACGCAGGGGTCGCTCCTCGGTGGACGTGTGTGGCGAAGGTTTGGTTACCTAGCGCTGGGCTTCCCGACTCACTCTGTGTGGTTTTGGTCATTGAAGGCCTTTGCTTGTGGTCTTGAGCTAAGAGAGCCTTAGTTGTAGTTTTGGCCGGTGTGGGCCTGGTTCGTGAGGTTTTTGAGAAATAGTTTATGAAATGAATTTAAAAGAAAAGTAATTATGATTTGCTTGCCACGATTTTCGTGGGGTGCGTACTAGGTGACTCTTGTCACTCATGCGTTTTCCTTGTGGTTTTGGTTTGTAGGTGCAGACATGTAGTTGGTTTAGCGTAGTGCATATAGTCTGGAGTCTCCTAACCGCACACATAGGTTTCTAGTAGTTAGATATTTTCTGTTTAGCTTTAATTTCCCTGTAATTTAATTTGTTTTAAATTATTATGGAAAATAAGAGACGTTACATTTTGTTTGATGGGTTCACTCCTTACTCCCACTTGGGCGATCGAGCGGACCAAGGCTTAGGCTATTTTTGCTAAAAACGAAGAAATCGATATGCTATTTTTGAACATTATGCCATTTTGCTTTAAAATTGTTCCCTTGGTTCCTACTTCGGTTGCTCAAATTCATTCAGTCTACCATTCTAGGTCCTTTGGTGTTGACAGCTAGCTCAGTTCGGTTGACCGTTTCTTTTGATCTGCCGAACTAGGGTTTTTCAAGCATCCAAGTGGGTTTTTGGTCGATCGTTTCTAGTGCCCTAAGCCCAGTTTACTCGACCGTTCCAATTTGGCGTGCTGAACCAAGCTTGAGTTCATGTATTAAAGTGGCTTTTTGGTGGTTTATCGGGTTCGTTGGGTTTGCCTATATTGAAGTGAATTGTGGGCCATCAGTGGTGGTCTATTGTGGACATCTGATGCGCTGATTGTGTAGATTTTTAAAATGATATAAAAGATGGTTTTGAAAATGATTTCAAAGAGATATAGCCTATTTTGGAAAACAGATTTTTGTGGTTTCTATGTATAGGCCAAGGTATCGTAGGTCATGCTGCTTGAATCAGGGAATGTGACAACATTCTCGGGTGGTCAAGCGCTTCACTTAGATTGAGGTTGGAGACCAAGATATTGTGGCGAGTGTTCGTCGAGTCTTGGAGATATAAGACTTCGTTACTATCGTCTACGAGGCCGAGGTTGAGGTCTCCATGGGTTGAGGTGTTGTCTGGACCTAGAGATATGATACTCAAGTTGTCACCATATATTAAAGCTCAAGGTACAGCTAGGTCTGGAGGTATGACACTCCCACCGTCTGAGTATCGTGAAGAGGACGTTAACAAGGCGAGCCCTATGGTGTTGGCCAAGGCACGAATTTGCACGTGTCCTGTTGCTGATAGCGTCCAGAATGGCTAGACAACCTTCTCAAGTGAGGTTAGCTTTATGAGGATTCTCTAAGTGGGAGGACTTTGGAACAAAATCGCTTCTCACAGAATGATAGGTCCGTGATAGTATAGTGTACCTCAATGACATGAACAAGCAATAATACGTCTTGAATTAAGCCAACAAAAAAAATCAAACTTTAAAAGTGCAATGAGCATCAAGGCACTAAATTCACAGAGCTTGAGATAAAACACAGTTGAACACACACAAATTGCAAGGATAAACAGAGGCACATTGCATATGCAAGTCAGACAGAAAGCCAACACTCACAGCAGAGCATGCATTTGAACAGGATTGAATTTGCAAAAATAAAACAGGAGATCAAACATTCTAGAATAGGAACATAGTTTTCAAGTGTTTTTGCAATGATCCATTCAGGTCTAGTTAGATTAAAAAAGAGGAGGAAAGAACCAATCTATCTTGCTCATGTCACTCAAGAGCCAGGTCTTCCAAGCACAGAACAAAAATCGAGTCATGGGAGTTTGTTCAAGCAGACAGCATCTAAATGAACACAAATTGCATAAACAAAACAATAAAATCACATGGTTTCTTCTTGATCAAATCAAGCAAAATTTCGAGTTTTTTTAAAGCACTACGGGGCAGTTTCTCGACAGTTAGCAGTTGGCTACGAAAAAAAAGGGAAGTGCACACCCTGCTCGGCCGTTTATTGGCCCACACCTCCGACCAACCAGCGTTCCATCAGCCCAGTCTAGCCCTACCTGACCGTCCACCACCAGTACACAGGACCAATTGGCCATAGGCAGGGGCACCCAAGCTCCGACGAGCCTTCAGCAGACCGCTGACACGCTCCAGCCATTGCTTTGCCTGCTGACGCCATGATGTCGACAGAGTCAGAGGACCTGACATCTACCACCGACGACCGTTAAACAGGCCACCGGTCCCGAGGACCTAGACGGTCGTGGCCGTTCGACAGGGAAACAGTGCATCAAGCATAGAAAGAGAGGGGAAGACGGGGACGGATGCATTTGAAAGGCAGAGAAAACAGAGTACAGAGGGTTGGTACCATTTTTGCTCTCTCAGTCGACTGCCTCTCTACACAGCTTCGGCCAACCCAACCACCGTTGCACACTAGAGACGTCACCCTTCTTTGCCGCCTTCTCTGGCTAAGCACACTCGTCATGAACCTCTGTCTAGCCCTACTATCGGCATGAGAAGAAGAAGGAGAACGCAAGAGCCCGCCATCTTGTGTGGAAGAAGAAGTGAGGAAGAAGGTGAAGAGTCGTAGGGCTTTGTGTTGAAGAAGAAATTTTTTTCCAAAAAAAAAACCCCTTCCTTATTTGTTCAATGAAAGAATAAGTTAGAAACAAATGAAAATGCAGGCTTTGCATCCATGAAGAACAGAGATCAAGTGCAGTGTTCCAAATAGGGAGTGGGACCCACCTGATCAGAATCTCCAAAATCTCAGGAAGAATCTACCCGGACTCCGGTATCAGGAGTTAAAATGCAATTTAACCAAGATAACTGCAATTAACCCTTTGCATGAAAACAATGCATCGAAACACACCATCAGTTGGTTACCAAAAAAAACACACCATCAACTTAGGGTTGGCAATGACTCGGGTCTGAACCCATTAAGTATGGGTCTGGGTCCTAAAAATGAGACCCATGGACCTAGACCTGCTAGACCCGCTCATTTACTGGGTCGTGTCTAGGTCTAAAAATACCCAGACCCATGGACCTACGGACTCGATTTATTTATAATATATTATAGTTAAATATAAAAAGTAATGTATAATATTTACACTATATATATAATATATATTACTCTACTATTAAATATCATTCTCTTTAAAGTCTAAAATTTATATGGTATATGTACATTGATGAAGAATTGTTGTATGGACATTCACAAAGTTAATTTATCGAAGTTAGATATATTTATTTATGTGTTGTTCAACTATCAATGGTTCATGATATTGTTCATGTTATATATTTATTTATGGTTGTATTTTATTCATGATATATGTGTATGGATAGAGAATTGTTTAGCACATTTATTTACAATGTTTTAAGTTTAATTAAAAATTTATTTTCTTCAAAAAAATGGAAATAAGTTGGAGGACCCATTAGACCCAAGATCCGGACCCAGACCCGTTATCTTTATGAGTCTGGGTCTGGGTTTGGGTCCTAAATTTAGGACCCAGACCCAAACTCGGACCTGGACCCATGAATGAGATGGGTTTGGGTATAGGTAGACCCGATCCAGACCCGACGCGTTGCCACCCCTACATCAACTACAAAATTTATCATCATACCGTCATCAGTTGCAAAATCATCAGAAAAGTGATAATCTAGCTTAGTCTGATGCTGCTGTAAAAATTGCACTCAAGTTCCTAACCTTTTGAAAACTACTGAAATGCCTCGAAATTGAAATGAATTCTTCACTCAGCACCCTACAATCTAGGAATATGCACTCAACATTTGACAAATAGTTGGATCCTCTGTGGTAATTAGTGGCGTAATCATGAAAATTACAATTATATCATTATACAAAATTGTGCACATTCCCTTGAGAAGTTACAAAACATGGTAGGAAGTTCTGGACATCGTCTTCAACAACATGAGACCCTCCTCCAACATCAAACAGGGTGGCAAGATTGTCCTCGCATTTGGAAGACTCCAATGTGGAAAAATTGCAATTAAGCCCTTATTCTTTTACAAAATTATAGAATGTCTCTTTAGCACATTATGTTTCCTGCAAAATTCAGTATCTAGGCAGCAATGAACTCCAAGGTAGTAAGCATATCCTTGAACAGTCAACTTAGCTTGAGCAAGGTCATAGAAGTGACACCCAGTAGGTAAGTATCTAGCCTAGTCAACAGTAATCGAGCGCTTGCATCAGCAGGGGATTGCATTCAATCCTAGTAGGACTTTTAATCTCATCCAAAGAAGGCAACGACTTCGTCTGACCAGAGCAAAGTCGAAAAGAGAGCAAACTAGTCTCCGACCATCTAGAATGAAGGTCCAAAAGAGGCAAGGATTTCGTTTGACTGGAGCGAAGTCGACAAGTAAGTTGAAAAGAGACGAAACGAAGACCAGTCAGCTTTGGTTGGACAAAGTCCTCGCCTTTTTTGGATCTCTATTTCAGATGGTTGGAGACCAGTCAACTCTCTTTTCAACTTCACTCTGGTTGGACGAAGTCCTTGCCTTTTTGGATCTCCGTTCCGAACTATTGGAGACCAAATAAGTCTCTTTTTTTGACTTCGCTTTGGTCGGACGAAGTCTTCTTCTTCTAGATCTCATTCTGGATGGGCGGAGTCTAGATTGTTCTTCTTCTAGATCTCTGTTTCAGACGAACAGAGTTTAGATAGTTCTTCTTTTAGATCTCCATTCCAAATGGGTAGAGTGTAGATTCTTCTTCTTCTAGATCTTCGTTCTGGACGAACAAAATCTAGATCATCCCCTCCTAGGTCTTCGCTTTGGATTGACAAAGTCTAGGCTACCTTCGTTGACTTCGCTCCAGTTGGACGAAGTTTCAACCCTCTTGGATTTTCGCTCTAGACAAACAGAATCCACTTTGTTTGCTTTTTTTTGGGTTGGTAACCTTAACTACTTGAATGACATCCATCACATGCCCATCTTTTCTCTAGCAAGTGTGATATCTTGCCATGCCCCTCTCTTGGGCTAGTAACCCTAACTATCCGGTCTATAAGTTTGACAACTTATTACTTTCTCATTGATCTTAGCATTTACCTTATCTTTTCTACTCACTTCTCGACCATGAGTCACGACTCTCGGTGCATCCTCCAAAGAGTGCGACTTATTGCTTGTTACATTTCCTTTCCCTCCCTTGGATACAGACGGGTTGTCTTGTCAACCTTGAACATCAATTTTGATTATCCTTGACTTCGCTTAGGGAGGGGCATCTGTAGACACCTCGATTTTGTAAGACTCATTGGTAGTTTCTAGAAGGAGTGTGACGCGGTAGCAGTGCTCCACAGTTGTGGAAGGCTCACTCACTTTTTCCTAAAATCCATTAAACATCTTAAAACAACCCAAACTTTCAAAACCCCATTTACTACAACCCACAACCTCCATATGGTCTTGAGAGGCTGAGGAACAGGCCCAGAATCTAGAATTTATGCCCATCACTGGGTCAGGTGTGAATTCAAGGTGTGACTTCAGGGCGAGTGTTCTTGGTGGAACATCGTGGCGGGTACTTTGAGCGTGTATGTCCAGTGGAGGACAATGGTGGGAAGGGCCGATGATGTGCCCTGTTCCATAGTATTTCAATCAATGAACTTAGTGGTCATTCCATCACATGGGGCCATTGAATTTGACCTCGCCATTGGCTCGCATGAATCTGGGAATGTTCCACACTCACTAAAGACCATCATACTCCTATTCTCATGCCTTAAACCCAATCAAATCCTTTCAAATTGAATCCAAACCACTCAGTTGGAGACAGTTATCCATCGACGACTACTGTCAAGCCAATTCTCCTATTTAACGACCTCATTACCTACGAGAAATCTCTCTTGTATCATTTGGATGCTCCTGACCCTCTCAAACTCTCTTGCTCTCATGCTCATTCTCTGGCACTCTAAGTTCTCATTGTCCAGAGCTCCGGCCACCCATTGTCAGAGTTTTTAGACGACACTTGAGCCCAATTGTGCATTGTGACTTGTCTAGTTTAGACGATCCCTGTCTGAACTCCATCGTCCTCAGTCCACCAGCATCCAGAGCATGTGAGAGAGCCATTCCACTTGTCGTCGATTGAGCCCAGAACTAGACATCAATAAGCACCGTCGAAACAAAGCAGCTCTAGCCTTCGGTCGAGACAATTCACGACCGTCTTCCATAGGTAAGCCTTATGAGTTGTTTCCCTAGTTCACTTACTACTTGAGTTTGGTCCTCCTGTGTTTTCTTCTTTTGGATTTGCCATTGTTACACTGCCAAATTTTCGTTTCTCCTTTGACGTAGCATCATTGCATCGGTGATGCACTTGTGGTTTCGAGCGAGGCTCAATCGTTTAGCTCGAATCTCGTGCATTGCAACATTCTCATCCATCCTCAATGATGAGAGCATGTCGTCCTTCAGTCCTCGGGCTACCCAGCCACCTTACCCATGACGGATTGACGACAAGCTCACTGAGATGGGTGAGACGAGCCATGGTTTGTTTTCCTTCAACCTATATTGCATTCACACTTCATCCTTAGACCTTTTTCCTCCTCCATCACCTCGACGATCCAGAACAGAGCTCATTGGCCTCTGTCATCGCTAGAGAGTTTAGTTTGGCTTAAACTCGGTGAGCTAGGTAGGTGGAAGGATCTACAGGACCATTGCATGATTTAATTGCTTCATCGAGTTCCTATTATCATACTCTTGCTTATTTGATATTGCATCGATTTGTTTCATCATTTTATCGATCTCAATTGGGTGATGAAGTTTACTGTGACTAAACTGCAAAATGTCTAGCACAATTTGCTAGTGGATCGTAACAACAGTACTCCTTAGTAGAGCATTGTGGCGTTATGACCCTACACAAGTATGTGGCGTGAATCCCTAGAGGTTCAGAAAGTTTATAGGGCATTTGTTCATCTTCTTGTCTGATTCCCATTTGGTTTTCTTGCTTTTGTTTTGTTTCCAGAGCATGTTTTGTTGCTTCCTAGCATGGCATCTTGCATCCCGCCTTAGGGCACACATTATTTTGGCATCATTTTGCCTGCATTGGCCACATTTGTGAGCGAGTTAAACCAAGAAAGACCGAATTTTGGGTGCATGGGGGTGCCTAACACCTTCCTTTTGCGTAACAGGAGTCCTTACCATTTCTTTGGTACGCGATGACCAAAAATATTGCATCCATTGGCATGGATTTCCATATTCATACATTTCTTACACTCTTTGATCGCATTTCTTCTTGTTTTGGTTTTTCTTATTTTCCATTTTCAAATAGACTAGGTGACAACTCCGTTTTTATTTCATTATCCTTCTCTTGCTTTATTTCGGTGCTTTTGAGTCAAGCATCTTGCCTCAGATTCACCAGCTTTACCGTGACTTTATCGAAATTCTCATGTACTCCTTCGCATGGAGAGTTAATCCATTGGCATGGTCTCACATGTCATGGCCAGCCTAATGATCAAAGAATGGCATCTGTTGCAAAGTTTGATTGAGTACAGACCACAGAGGTAGTCTCAAGGATCTGTTAAGACTCTAGTGGCAAGGTTATCTGTTTGTTTAAAATTGTTGGAGACTATTGCAGCAGCTCAGTAGTTGGACCCATTTGTGTGAGTCACATGGCCAAAGTAGGAGACAAAAGACGCGTCTCATTTCTTGGTTGGTGTAGACGGAGGACTTAGATATGACCTGCGATTGGATGTGCCTCAAGTGGAAGAGGTCAAACAACGACTGCTTGAGAAAGCCCATAGGTCAAGCATACGTGCCACCCTGAGTAGTATAGCTAGCACGATTTTTCAACATGGATTGCAGTATTCAAGATTTGGAACTTAAGCTGCATTTTAGTGGACCTAGCATTGCAGCTTGAATTTAGATGCTATGATCCGGTGTCTTGAGGGGAATTGTTGTGTGAACCCTCATGGAAGTCTTGAGGATTCATTCTAGGCTATGGCAGTTGGTTGGTGAGCCTTGGTGGTTGTTCTTTGCCTGCTCGAGCCATTTGAGTTGTAAGTAGTTGAGTGGCTCTAGTTTTGTGCTTGTGGCCTCGCATGCACATGGTAGTGGTTTGGGGGTTGTTTGTTGTATGGTCTCTAAGTCGGTGCATGGGGTTGTTGAGTGTTGACCTGTGGTCATGCGCACGCGCTCGTGGGTGATAGATATGTGCATGGGCTCTTTCTTGACTATGGCTATATAAGGACTTGACTTCTCTCTCTCTCTCTCTCTCTCTCTTCCCCCAACCTTACCTAAGAAGCTCTCTCCCTCCTTCTTCCACTACCTCTCCTGTTCCTTCTCCTTCCTATGCTTCTCCTTCTACTTCTTCAGTGAGAGAGGGAGATAGTGAGAGTGACTCAGAGGGTAGGAGGATGGTGAGGAAGGTGGTGGTGTGCGGTCGGTCGTGCCTCTACATCGTGGAGGAGCGAGTTTCATTCTGTGTCTCGACAGTGAGGCATGATCGAGGAGCTTTAGAGCAAGCCAATATGGAAAGGAGGGCGTCATCGTGCGTGGAGGTGGTTGCCGACTATCAGAGTTGTCTGTCGATGTTCAATGGAGGTACACACCCCTGTAGATTTCACCTTTCTTGCTCAATTCAATTCATAAGGGCATGATAGTGTGGAATTATGTGTTCATGTTTGCTTGAAGCTTTTATGATGATTTATGGAGCTTTTAATGGCCTTTAATCCCGTCGGGTGTCTAGTTCAATGTTTTTGGATGAACAATAACTATGGCCTTCGTTTTGAGTTTTCTTGAGCCACAAGTGATCATTTTTGATGATTTTTGTTCTAGGTTGTAGAGCTCATTGAATTCTTTAGTTTGATATGTGTTTTGTGATTTTTGGGTGATCAATGGATTTTTAGCATCGAATATTTAATTTTAGTTTATACTATTTAATTATCTACTTGAAATCTATTAACTATGAGCTCTAGGATGTTGTTATTAATGGTTTTGCTTAAAATAATAAATCATATAGAGAATGGAATAAAAACGAAAAGAGAACAATATCACTTGATGCGAAAGGATTAAACATTTTATTTTATACTGTAAATTAAGAGCAATTCAATAGGATTTCAAATTGTAAAACTTCTCAAGATATATGATTGTAGACACCTCGATTTTGTAGTCATTTATCGGTGGACCACTCTAGAAGGATGTTCTGGTTGTGATGAATTAAACCCAACCCTTGAAACCAAATTTACACCTTAAAATAACTCCACAACCCATTTCACACCATAAACCATTCCAAACCCACACAAGCCTAACCCAAACCCAAAACCCTAATTTCATGTAAAACCTTAATGATACTTCAAACCAAGCCTAAACCTTAACACACACCCAAGACCACCTATGTCCATGCAAGCCAACCTAAACCCATTCCAGTCCACACCCTCAAACCAAATCTAAGCCCACAAACCTTAACCTAATTTTGAGACCCATCTCCACCCTCCAATCCAAATCCTCGCCTTACACTAATCCCACTCCTTTTAACCAACCCCCACCATTCATTCAAATCCAAGCCAATCCAATGGCTCCCATGCAAGTCCTAGCCATATAAAGCTGCCACCCTCACGTAGAGAAGAGAGTGGGGAAGAAAGTGGAGAAGAGAGTGGAAAGGAAAGTCGAAGGAGGAGAACCGAATCTGCCAAACAGCCTTCCCCTTGTCCAAGCACACCATTGCAACCCGTCCTCCTCTCTACCTTATCACCGAAACCTCTTCCAGTCGTCATCCTTCCCATCGACCAGCCAATACGAACCCAATAGCAGCCATCATCCACCACCTTCCAAGCCAAACAACACCTCCTCTCCAAACCAGCACCACCTCCTATGTCCTTCTTATTCTAGCAACAGCCACCTCCACCTCAGGAACCCAAGCACCATAACATCTTCGTCCTCTCTCCTCTCCACCCAACTGCCACACCCATGGCCCTCACCTCCTACACGGCCATCCTCACCCAGCAACACCACCAAGCACCACCACATCATTGTCCTCCCTCCTCTCCTCCCAACTACCACAACCACATTCGATCCATCAACAAACCCCCAACCCAAAGCCTCTCTACCCTTTTGTCCAAGCCCTCCTCCACGTCGAGCCTCCCATGCAGCAAGAGAGAGAGAGAGAGAGAGAGGAGCATGTAGAGCACCACCACCACCCTTTCAACCACCCTTCCCCTCAAACCAGCACCCACCTTTTACCTCCTTCCTCCTCTCACTGCCACCTCTCATGTCCTCCACAGCCTTTCCACCACCTTTGTAATGCTCCACATTTTTTACAATAATTTTAAAAAAAATAAATTACGGGAAAATTAAAGCCAAACAGAAAATATCTAACTACCAGGAACCTATGTGTGCGATTAGGAGACTCCAGACTATATGCACTACGCTAAACCTCTGCATGCCTGCACTTGTAAACCAAAACACGAGGAAACGCATGAGTGACAGAAGTCACCTAGTACGCATCTTGTAGACACCCCAATATGTTTGCAAATGGACCAAACCCTAACAGGATTCTAAAAATCCTAAAAAACCAAATAAAACTCTAAAAAGCCAAACAAAACCCTAAAAACCCTAGAAAAACCCTAAAAAACTAAACAAAACCATAAAACCTTAAATAAACCCTTAAACTTAGGTTAAACCCTAATCCAAACCTTAAACCCTAGGTTAAGACCTAAATTAAATTCAAAACCCTAAGTCAAACTCTAAACCATAAGTCAAACTCCAAACCATAATTCAAACCCTAAACCATAAGTCAAACTCCAACAACCTTAACCACTTCCCACTTCACTCCAACCACCTTAACCACTTCCCACTTCACTCCAACCACCTTAACCACTTCCCACCTCTTCTTAACCACATTAATCACCTTCCACTCTAACCCTAACAACCAACCAAGCCATTTGGAAGCCTATAAATAGCCTCATTTGCATGTGAAAAAGGAGATTTGGAAAATTTGAGAGCCTCCCAAAGCTTTTTCTCGCAATCAGAGTAACCAAAGTGACCCTAGAGCAAGGAGGAAGCTCGTGGAGGAGAGAAGTCAAAGTTTCAGCCATCTCCGACGAGCTCCGGCAGCCTCTAGTGAGCTCCGATGGCCAAGCTCACTGCTAGACCAGGTACACTCTCCACAAGCCTCAATTTCTCTTCATTTTAGCTACTTGGATCTCCCTCTTCCTTCCCCGATCGATTCCAGTAAAGTCAGAAGTCTTCCCTAGTTGGAATCAAGCTTCCAGGCCTCGTCGGCGACCTAGGTGGGGGTGCGAGTCTAGGGCATGATCCTTGCCCCAGGATGCTCGATTCTCTTCCCCTAGACCTCCTCTTGCTTTTCCACCTTTCTAGGCTCCACTTCAACCTCTGAGGAAGCCACTGGGAGCAACACATCGGAGTTGCGCTCGCCGTTGCCGGAGAAGATGACCTCTGTGCCGCCCGATTTGTCACTCCACTCCTTGCAGTAGCATTCCAACCCCATAGAAACGATCCTTTGGCCTCACTCAAGCCTCCGAAGCAATCAAGACTTCATTTCGAGCTCTAGATGGCCCCCGCAGCCAAGCTCGTCGGAGTGGGAGCAGGTCGACGGTAGGCGAGGTCTGGGAAACAAAGGGAAGTGCAATCCTTGCTCCTGGATGATGGAAAACCATTCCCATCACGTTCCCAAGCCTCCTGGAGCCCTGGATCCTTGCGTCGCAGCCTCTGGAGCCTCTTTCTTCTTCGATGCCGTCACCGGAGCAACCACAATGGCAAGGGAGGTGGGAGGCCCACTCTGGCCGTTAGACTCTCGATCCAGACCATTGGATCTTTCTTTTTCCTCCTCTTCTTGCTCTCCGTGAAGTCTGATCTTAGATTAGGCCATAGGATAGCCTGTGAGAGCCCCTTCGGTGGTTGTCAACGGCGGAGTTCCATCGTTGGCGACCATCGATTCTTTTTGTTTTAAACAAAATAAAAAAATAAGTTTTCTTTTAATAAACTTCTAAACTTTTTGTTCTCTTACAATTAGGTCCTTCTTTTCTTACAGGTAGGTCCTTTTTTCTTACAATTAGGTTCTTTATTTTTTTAAATCGTTTGAATAAAGTTTGATTTGAAAATATTGCAATGTGCCCCTTGAGTTTTCTTAATAATGTTTTCCTTGCTTAAAAGTTTGACAAAAACCACCAGAGTTTCTTTTCTTACATTAAAGTCTAGATGTTTTGCATTTAAAACCCTGAATTTTTTTGAAATAGTTCTGAATGCATATTTCTTTGTCTAATTTACAAATTAAACCCTGGATATTCAAACATTCACTCAAATATGCTCAGAAATTGCATTTAAAACCCTAAGTTTCATGAAAATAATTCTGAATGCATATTTCTCTAGTTAAATTACAGTTAAACCCCTGAGCTTCATTAAAATACCTTTGGAAGCATATTTCTCTATCAAAATTGCTAGTTAAACCCTGAGAATTCAAATATTTGCTCAAATGTGACTTAAATTGCATTTTAGCACTTGAATTTTACTGATTTTACATTGAATACATGTTTTCTAGGGTAAATTTACATGTCAGCCCCTGAAACTTTCTGCTTTCAAGCATGAATTCTTTTCCTAGCATATTTTATCCAGCATTTCCACAGAATTGCATTAAATACATGTTTTAATGGTAAAATTGCCTTTTGACCCATAGGAATCTTCAATTTGACCAAAAATGCATAGATTTGCACATTTGACCCTAGATTTATTCAAAATTACATGAAATGTGTTTTTCTATGTATTTTTGATGATTTAGCTTCAAAATTTCAGTTTTCACTCAGAATTTGTGGTTTTTTACACAAAAGCCCCTGGAATTTACATTTTCACTCTAGCATGCATTTTGCACATTTTGTTGCTATTTTTCGTGCATATTTTCACTTGATTTCTTCCTTACATCGTGCATGCATTTCTAACTCATTTTAAGCTTGGTTTTCTCATTGTTTTTAGAATTTCTTCCGACTTTCACGATTTTTGACCTGATTTGGCTTTCTATCGCCCAAAGGCGTACATTAATAGGCTTAACAATGCTGACATTATCCCAAATGAGGATTATTTTCCCTAATTTGATTTTCTCAGATTTCTATGAGTTTCCGCTGATTTATGTGGTGCTTTTCGAGAGTTTTTCGATTTTCACGATTTTTCTCTTTGCCCAAGGGCGTACAGTAAAGCAACTTTCTCAATGCTTACATTTGTCCCTCGTATTAATTTTTTTTCCCTTTATTCTCTTTGATTTGGCATGTTTTTCAATCATCTTTGTTGAAAAATCTTATATTTATTTTGATGATAACAATTTTTAGTGTGATTAAACACAGGTGATCATATAAGACCATATGAAGAATTCAAGTATTACATTGTAAAACATTCATATGAGATGTAATAATCACTCATTTGTATTCTTGATATAAAAATGTATTGATATGTAAAGAAAGAAAGGATTTGTAATTCACATGTAAAACGGCATATCGAATATTTTCGGTATACCAAATCAGGAGAAAACGACACATCAAACGGCACACCGAAATTCAAAGAGAAAATGAAGCTGCAAGCAAAACAGCATACCGAATATTTTTGGTATACCGAATCAGGAGAAAACGGCACATCAGGCGGTACACCGATATTCAAGGACCAAGGAAGCTTATAGCATTTTTCGGCAGACCGAAATATTTCGGAATACCGATTTATCCCGACCGTTACAGATTTCGGTCGACCGAATATTTTCGGCATACCGAATCTTTTGTCAGTAAACAGCAGATTTACTAGTTGTTAGTCACACTTAGATAAACATCTAACACTATAAATTAAGGACCATATGCAGCTCACAAATCACTGAATATTTCATTGGGCTATTATACTTCTAGTGCTTCAAGTGAGTGTGTTAAGAATCCATCTATACTTTGCTTCAAGCACAAAGAACTTCAACCTTCATTCAGTCAAGCAAGAGAAAGATCACAAGGTGTTCAAAGTTCACTCTTGCCAGGTGTTAAAGTTCACTCTTGCCTTCAAGCATTCTGAGTTTCTCCTGGAAGGAGAAGAAAATTGTGATTCAAGGTTACAAGCAAGGTAAATTTGTAGCTTGTAATATTCTAGTTATTGAATACAAGGGTTAAGTCTCAAGTGGGGAACTTGAGGAGTGGACTAAGCCGGGGTCGGCTGAACCACTATAAATTCTCTGAGTATTTGTGATTGAATGTCTTTGTGATTAATTTTTTATTTCCTTAAGTTTGCATATTAATTT
The DNA here is from genome assembly GCA_024699735.1 of Posidonia australis. NCBI lineage: Eukaryota > Viridiplantae > Streptophyta > Magnoliopsida > Alismatales > Posidoniaceae > Posidonia > Posidonia australis. The sequence continues at coordinate 14,406 of JAMKQA010027713.1, forward strand.
TAAAACTAAGATAAAATCAGAGATTCTCTATTCACCCCCCTTCTAGAGAAGCCTTAGTATCCAACAATCTTTAGCATATGCATTCTGTGACCATGCCCCCGATGCTCGAGGAGGAGGTGAGGAGGCCACAGCCATGCCAAGATGGCGAGGACGCGAGATGGGATGAGAAATGGAGTCGCCACCTGGTCTTTTAATGAAAAGATGAGGAAAACCACAAACAATTCACTAAAAGTGAATGAAAGAGACGCAAACGTAAATGCCAGATGTCTACTAACCAGAGGATGGGTAAGGATTCCTATTACGCACGGGGAAGGTGTTAGGCACCCCTATACGCCCGAGAAACTCGGTCTTTCTAGTGTGATTCGCTTGCTAGAGGCTGAATGAGTGTTTGCTATGCCTAGATTGTGTTCTAATCATGTTGATGTGAGTGTCAAGACAATACTAGATGGATGTGAAGGACGATGTGCAAAAATTGCGGAGAAATCCACATGAATTAACAAAATCGTGAAAATCAAAAGGGGAAAACATAACCCGTGATGGGGTTAAATGTCGGCCCTCAGGCCTGTTACTGTATGCCCTCGGGCGATGAGGAAAATCGTGAAAATCGGGAAATTCTCGAAAAGCGTCTCGTAAATCAACGAAAATTAGGATAAATCCGAGAAAATCAAAAGGGGAAAATAATCCTCATTTTGGGACCATGTCAGCTTTGACACACCTTTTACTGTACGCCCTCGGGCGATAGAAAACCAAAACAAGTCAAAACCACGGAAAATAGGGGAAAATCCGGAAAACGGGGAGTAAACCAAGTTGGAATCAAGCTAGGAAAACATACGCAAAGCTGAGAAGAAAAGATGAGAAAATATGTGCAAAAAGATGTGAAAAGCCATGCAAAATGCAAGTGTGAATGCAAATGTGAGAAGTCTAGGGGGTTTTGTGCAAAAAGCCCAAATTCTTAGGAAAATCGAAGTTTAGAAGCCCAAATCCTCAAAAATATGTAGGAAAACACATTTCATGCGAGTATGAAGTATTCTGGAGTCGAATGTGCCCTCCTAGTCAAAAGGAAGCTCTCTAGGGGTCAGAATGCAATTTACCCATTAATGCATGCAATCAAATTCATTCTGCATAAAATCTCGGTAAAAATGCAAGAAGATATCTCTGAAATGATTCTGGAAGTTTTAGGGGCAAAATTGTCATTTTACCCTTGAAAACAGGCAATCAGAACAATTCTACAAAGCATAGGGGCTAAACTGCAAAAAAAAACCAACAAACAAAGTACTCTAGGAAGTTTCTATGAAAATTTAGAGGCAAAAATGTAATTTACTGAGATTAAAGCATGCAGCAGAAATTCAGTGAAAAAGAGGGTTAAAATGCAATTTACTCAAGAAAATATGCTTCTAGAAAGTTTTTTAAAAGAAGTTCAGGGAGTTCTATGCAATTTTCACATCAAAACATGCTCTCTGGATGCTTTCTGTAAAACACAGGGGCTTAAATGCAATTTGCCTAGGAAAATCATGCTTCTGGAATGTTTTAAAACAAATTCAATGAGTTTTATGCAATGTTCACAGCAAAATAAGCCTTCTGGAAGTTTTCTGTAAAACACAGGGGCTCTAATGCAATTAAACCAGCGAAATTGTGCATCCTGAAACATTTTTAAAACATATATAAGGGCCTACATGCAATTTTCACAAAGGAAATGAACTACTAGAAACTTTCCAAGGAAATCCAGGGTTATCAATGCAATTTGCCTGAAGCAAAATACATTTTATAAACACCAGAGGGCTTTTATTAAAGTTTTAAACTCAGAAAACATTACTTTAAAAGTTCAGGGTAAGAAATGTAATATTTCCAGTTAAAAGTTTATTCGAAACATTTAAGAAAATGTATGCAGGACCTAAATGCAAGAAAAGGACCTAAAAGCAATTAAAATGTAGACTGAAATGTAATTATTAAAAACTTAAAATAAAAAATAAAAAAACCAATTCCCTTCTGTTCGAAGATCGTCGGCGCATCGCCGGCGACCCCTCGCCGACGCCAACGCCGGCGAGCTCCAGGCGGTGGCACAGCGGCGGGAAGACCTTGGTAGTTGTAGAAGCAAGGGGGAGCCACGACGAGCTCCTCTGAGGCGGTGGGCTGCGCTGGGGAGGCCCGAGAGGCCTCCCCCACCTCAAGCTTCGGCGTACGGCTTCTGACGGCGCCGGAGCAGGCGACGGAATGGCTGGGGTGGTCTAGAGGCTGGAGCGGCGCGACGGAGGCTTGGGGAGCACTATGGGGACATGGCGAGGCTGGGAGGATTACCGGTGAACCCTGAGAGGGTCTGGATCGTTCCCCCACCTCGCGCTCCGGCGAGGGGTACTGCGACAGTGGCTGGGACGTCGCGGGGCGTCGGGGCGACGGCGGAGCGGCGTGGAGAGCTTCGGCGAGTGGCGGGGAATGTTCCGAAGGCCTTGGCGTGGAGGAGGGAGCGTCGGAGCATTCCAGCGGCCTCTCGTCGGCGAGCAGCGGCGACTGCGGTAGCGGTGGCGACGGCGCAGGCGAGCTTCTCTGAGAAGGGGGGGGGGGGGGGCACAGAGGAGGAGAGGAAAAGAGAAGAGAGGGGAGAAGAGGGAAGGTCCGCTTGGGGCCTTACCGTGGCCAAAAGACCCGAGGTCCGCCGGCGGT
>JAMKQA010027714.1:0-16521 GCA_024699735.1 Posidonia australis
ACCTAATTGGGTTTGTCTGCGCCTAAGTGGGCCTAGGGTTCTATGGAGTTAGGGTTTAGGAGTGGTGGTTGCAACCAGAGCGTCTTCCGGAGGAGCCTGCCGTCGAGTGACTGCAAAATCGGGGTGTCTACACTAGCCAAACCAGGGTGTCAGATGGTGTAGGAAGCAAACCCTCGGCAGAGGAGGGAGGAAGTGGGGAAAAGGATGGTCGTTTCTAAACGTTCTTGCCAGATTTGTGCTGTGGTTTCTGCGAGGAAGTGCTTTTCCCAGTATTTGGACCCCGACAGTCTCTATAGTTTTTGAAGGATTTTCTAATGAGCTGAAGACTCCTAGAAGATTGAGGAGCCTGTTTAGGCCAGGTAGGGAAGCTAGACTGTGCAGGGGTAATAGAAGGGCATAAATCCCAACTGTGGCGAAAGTTGATTGAGTAAACAGTCATTCCATAAGAAAAAAATTTAACATCAGAAATTTCTTTTCCAGGGAGGGGCTTAATCCGAACCCTAGCATAGCCACGGAATTGAACTCTGTCTATAGACAAATCAACCTCAAGAATTTCAGCAAAACCAGACACTAGTTGGTGAAAAATATCAACACACCACAGATGATGTGGAATCCCCTCCAGACGAATCCAAAAACCTTCCTCTTTTAAAGAAAGGACAGCGTTGGAGCTAGGTGTCCAGTAAACAAAGGACGCTGAAAGTGATTGCAGTGAGGAGCCAAAACGACCAAGGATGTCGTTTTTGGATTTAACAGAGGGAAATTTGATCAAGAACTTCCCTGGTGCAAAGTCGGAAACCTCTATTTTAGTGGGGGGGACCAGTTACTTGTAATATGCTGTGAGAGGATTTCCACAGTTAGGTGGGAGGCATGGTCAGTAACAATGGCACATCGAACATAATGTAAAGAAAGCTCACAGGAGGAGACAGAGGGGTGAATCGTAATGGATTTTGAGGGGAAGATCCAGCCATTTTTTTACAAGTGGGTTCCTGAAAAAAATTACATATAGCAATGGAGTAGTAGTTGCTTTGCAACGGAAACAAAAACCCGAGAATCTACAAGCACTCTGTAAATGACCCCTCAAACCGCATTTGAAACATCGATTGTTAGCGGAGCAATAACGTACCAGAGGGGAAGGCCCCTTCTTTCTTTTTTTCGTCCTAGTCCATCCAGGAGAGGCCGTTTCAGAGCAGTATTTTGCACCCAAGGAAGAAGGGGAAAGAAGGGCGGCAAAACGGGAGCCACTACCTAAGTAGTTGGTATTGTCAAAGAAAATCTCTAAGGAAATCCCAGCCGCGTCTGACAATCTGTCAACAGCAGAAAAATCGGGCGGTTCGAGCGGCGGGGAAATAGTATTATAATGAAACGGATCTACGATTTGAGCCACCGTAGTGGGTTCATAAATGCCAGAAAAGACAGGTCTGGCAGGAGGTATGGGACAGGTCTGGCAGGACCGGTCTGGCACGTCGTTAGTCGTGAGAACAGAGCCCAAAGACCGAAGAGGACCCGCCAGGGTCTCATTAACCAGCGAATCCACTAAAATCTCGTTAATAAGATTGAGATTAACATTAAAATCCTCATTACTGCCAACATTAGGATTTAAATAATACGGAATTAACAGGGGAAGATATTGGGAATACCCTCAAACAGACCCCGAGGCGATTGACGCGTCGTCCTCGGCCCTATCACTCAAAACAGTATTCCCTCTCTGCGATCCTACCGGCGGAAGGGACCTCGTCGGCAAACATGGAAGAACAGGATCACACACAAAAAGAACAACAGAAGTAAAAGACCTAGAAGAGCAGCCCCGATCAGGAACCAACTCCTCAAAGAAATTAATATGCGTAGACCAGCATGCAGTAATCTCAGAAAAATACTCCCTGGAGACGGTTCCAGATGGGGCGAACACATCGGAACAAATGGAACAACAGTAAACAGAGTATAACCACGAAGGTGCCAAAAACTTAGTAAAAAATGAACAATCCACGCATATGCACGAAGAACAATCATCCATCACAAACAAAAAATCAGAAGACCCAGAAAAAATCAGCAAAGCCCCAGATCTGGAAGGGCGGAGCCCCTCCGGTGATCTACCCCCTCTGGAATAGTCCCGCACCGAAGTAACAAATCGAAGATCTGAGATCAGTGCACGGGTAGGGGCCTTCCTCCTACGACTTCCCCGAGACGGGGCCGTCAAGGCGGGAGCAAGGGAAGGAGTTACCAGCCGCCGGCCGGGTGGTGTCTCAGCGGAGGAGGCCTTTCTGGAACGGAGGAAGTAGGGGGACGGTGACACCGAGGTGGATCGGGCATCAGCCGAGGGCCTCAGAGCAGAGTGACGGCCCACGGGGGGAGCCATCGCTGATTTAGGGCACCGAAGAACGGAACGCGAGGGCACTGAGTTCGCTAGAGCTTTGTTATCGCGAGAGCTTTTTCACACCATCCGTTATAAATACGGTAATATGTGAAGGAATTCAACATGACGCTAGGTACATGAAGCCCAAAGTCAGATTTCACTGCCTGCTTACATCCCCATATATTAGATCCAAAGTAAAAATAGCATCACTCCCCCATTCACCATGTAAATTTGGTAAAAGATTGCAGCATGGAGATGAACAGCAAGAGAATACTTAGAAGACCAAAACTTATACGTACTTGCTTTCGGATTTGTCTCTCCCTCCTCTCTTTCTACTCTCTCTGCTTCCTCCTTATCTCTCTCACTTTCTCTCTCTATAGTGGTAGAAGTGGGTATGGTGTCAGTCATGGGGGGCTGTGGAGGTTGGGCGCGGTGGGGATGAGTAGAAGTGGGTAAACATAGCAAACAACATTTAGTAAATTTCATTTTCAAAAAAAAAAAATCTTATGGATGAGAAATGTGTGAGTACCTTTGTTGTGCTCGAGCCTTGCAAGTGAAGATGGCGTCGAGAATCAAAAAGAAAAAACCTAGTCTCCGCCTACCTTCCACGATGGAGACGCCATCGACACCGCCGCCGAGGCGGTGGTGGAGAAGCGGATGGACCCGTCGTCCATGGCCACCACGACATCCCTCTGGCGAAACCCCAACCCGCTCCCCTCCTCCTGGTTCGAGATCCGCCTCTTCTACGTTCGCATCGCCCCTACGCGCCCGACCTCGTCCCGTCCCACCAAACCTAAATGGGAGAGGCTGTATCAGTACGAGATACCCGTGCTCTCCAGAGTACGCCCCGATGGCACCGAGGGTATGTGCGATTTTCACTGCTATGGCGATCGGCCGCTCTGGTCCTACCTCCGGTCGTCGTGCAACTGAGCCCTCACCGTACTACCTCCGGTCATCGTGCAAGGCTCCTCCTTCTACTGAGGCCCTCCCGGCGAGCCTAGCGACCGGCAAAACTCGCCATCGGCCGGTAACACATTTCCCCTCTTACTCTTTGAATGTCACGGATCTGGAAGTCGTAAGAGGAAGGCGGCCACCCCCTTCTTGAGCCCCGATCTGGCTCCTGTGGTCGGGACAGCACCACCGGTCTCAAGCGGGGTAGATCCCCTTCTGCGGCCACCCGATCGACTAGATCTGGGAATCTGATGATAAAATTAGGTGCCTGTGGTTATTTTCATCTAGATTTCTCGGTACCTTTGAATATTGTGGTGGATTGCATGTTTTTCACTAAATCTTTGTCACCAAACTGGTTTTATTCGGTGAAATGGTGTTCTTTGCGTACTTGTGTTTTTGCCCCTCCTGGATCCGTCACTCTGGAGTATTTTTATACTACTGCCAAGGACATGCCTGCGATTATTGTTATGGGTGAATTTTTTGAAAATGGCAGATCTCAGTTGGGAGCTATTTACAGTCCCTCTGGGACTCTATGTTCAGATGCTTTACCTTCTTTATTTTTAGATCCTGTCTATTTTCCATTGACGCCGGTGAGCTTGCTTCCGTCGGTGGGATCCCAGCGTGGGACTCTATGTTCTCTGAGTGGAGTCGGGCTGGAGGACTCTGACGCCTCGGGTTCTGTTTGGGGGTACTCTAGGTATTTTCCCCCGATTATTTCGAAAGTATTCAATTCGAATTGTGGGGATAAGGGAAAGTTGGAAGGTTATTGTAAGGGTGAATCTCTCGTGAATAGTGGCGAGTCAAATCATATTTATTATCCTCCATGTCCTGCCTTTCCGTGTGAAAGAGAAAAAGACTGTGCTGAAAAAGTAGGAAATATGACATGCCTTGACACTGGACCTTTCGAGATTTACTCTCCTGGCATCCTCTGTTAATCCTGGTTACTTTTGTGTTACTGATTTATTTCTGTCTACTTTCCATCTTAAAATTGATCTATTTTTTTCTAATTGGACATTGTTATTTCAAATCATTCTCTGATTGATTTGGAATGAAAGGAACAATAGGTTTTTCAAAACATTCTCTGGTTGATTTGGAATGATTACCAATGATATCTTTTCATTGTTTTACTGTTGGGTAGACTCTTTGGCTACAGGTTTCGAAAAAAGTGAAAATACACGAGCAATACCATCTTATCAGCATAACAGAGTTGTGGAGCATAGTTTATTGACTCCCAGCAATCACCAATGTGAGATGGAGTATGATTCTGGAACTCCTGCTCTTTCCATGCGTGATTAACTTCTGGTTAATTGATACTATGCAGCTTGCAGTTGTTGAGAATTTTTGCTGAGATTTTTTGGTTTCTAAGATACTTGTAATATTTTTTGGTCACGTTGTGTGATGGGGTACCATACTTGTAATATTTTCTGGGCACTACTTTGTAATACTCTGGTTGGAATTTTCCTCTATTAATAAAAACTAATTACCGTTTACAAAAAAAAAGATGGCGTCGAGATTGATGTCCAATTTGTTAGATCCACTTGATCTAGTGGAAGGCTCGAAGATGTGTTTCGTTATGGTAGATTGAAACTTGGAAAATTGTGATACATTCATCATTGGTGTAAATTTTGATACATTATTTAGACTGTTAGCCTATGGACCTGTAATATTTACTACTGGACTTTGTTTCTTACTTGACATTTAAACCGATGAAATATCAAATATTTAAACTGTTAACAAAAAAAAAAAAAGAAACTTGGAAAATTGTGTGCTGGACTCTACTAAGGAAGGAGTCGACGTTCAACAACATCTCAAGCTTCTGCCCATGGATGGAAGTGGGTAATGATGTTGATTGTTGTGTAGGAATAGGATTGCCAGTGAATTGAGATAAATCCACTAACTCGTTTGATCGAACCCATAACTCGTTTGCCATGTTGATTTAAGGTACGGATTTGAAAAATTAAACTCGCAAGAATCATTAATCGATAATAGGTTAATTTATGTTCTTAACAAGTTGAGTCATGGTTGGATACATGGCTTAATCCGTTAACCTGTTAGAATAGGATTTGTTTTAAAATTTTAAAAATTCAAAGAAAATTCTAAACCTAACTTTCCAATATTGTTGACTTAAGATCTGTTTAGTTATTAGAATCAGTTTATAAAAAAAAAAGTACTTATTCTTGAAAAGTTGAACCAAAAAGTTTTTTTTAAATAAGATTATTTCAATACGTTGACTTTTTATTTGTACATAAAAACTTTTAAATAAGTTAATTATAAAAAACGGTAAAGTCTAACTTTTTTAAAAACACTAAATATGAGAATAATCTGTTTTTCCATAAGTATTACCAAACAATACCTTAGTATTTATTAAATTTTACGTATGTATTTTCCTCTTTGAAAAAAATTTGAAGTTTTTGTATTTTTTTTAGCTATTATTAATTAACTAGATTATTTATTTGTGTTATATTAATTCTTACACTTATAATGTGTATAACATATTTATTTGGATGATTATTACATATTTAGATCTTATACAACATATATTTATATGTAAGTTGATTTTGTGATAATGATTAATCCGTTTGAGTTGTTAATCCATCCATAATCCATTACCAGAACAGATTGGATGGAGCTACAAGTTAAGGATCAAAAAAATGAAACATCATATAATCTATAACCCGTTGTTCCAAAACGAACTGGGTCATACTCATAGATTGATCCATAATCAGACCTTACCTCTTGGACACGCCAACGCCCTCTCTGGTTGCTGCCATGGTTGGTGTTCTTCCCAGAGTACAATCAAGTGCAGGACTAGATTAATCAATATATCTGCTTTGCCTTCTGGGAAAAAGGGTTCTTTTTCCTTCGAAGGTTGTGTGAATTAACCAAATGTTGTTAAATCTTTATGGTTTTCTAATCAGTAATCAGCATCTGGTTAGTGGTGGCTGTAGGCAGTCAACGTGTGACCTTCCTAGGAAATTTCCTTCTTTTTCGTTGAATAAATATCCTATTAACTAATGCAGTTCGCCACAAAAAATGCAAATTGCTTTTTATTCCAATACTTCGCTTACACATACCGAATGCTCTGTTCCGTAAGTTAGAAGAAAATTAACCACAGATTACAATTGTAGAAGTAAAGCAATGGAAGAAGTCACTGTGAGCTTGCAAGATTCCTTCGGCTCATCGGAGACACCGTACTTGAATCCATCTTCCGCTTTTTCAGCAGAAGATTACGGCTTATCTCATCGGTTTTGGAATCTTTCCGTCGGCTCATCCTTCGACCTGGCTGAAGGGGCAAGTCTGTTCCGTAGGAATGGCAGTCGAACACCCTCCCACGCCGGCAACTCTCCTTACTTGCTATCAACAAGGTATGACAAACGTTGATTGATAGCTTGCTGAATTTCTTATGCTGAGTTCTAATTGAAATAGAAGAAGAAAAGAACAGATCGAAAATGTATTTCCATTCATTCATTTTGCGTGTGCGTGTGTGTATTTGTGCTCAAGTTCATTATTCCCCGAAGGAGAAAGAGGACTCGAGGAAAATGAGGTGGTCGGTCAATGTGGTGGAGTTCAGTATGCTGGATGTCCGCATTTTTGGTTGAATGCCGATGGAACATACCCGGAGAAGGTCAAAAAAGGGAATTTATGGAGCAAGGTCAGTCTATTACCAATTTCTGCAGCTTTGAATACTAGTCCAGTTAAGTTTTTACGAATGCTTTGTTTATGAGGTTACAGCCAGGAACCAAATTGTATGGCTTTTTTCTTTCATTAACAATCCCTTCTAAGCGGGCTTGCGAAGCTGAGGAAAGAGCACTTAGGAAGCTTCTTTTAGTTGGAAGTTGTGGATCTGGGACTGGTACCATATGTAAACAGGTTAACAATTTGACTTTGTACACCATGATTTTTATCATATATCACATGAATATACTTTTTATTACAATTCACAAGTGATGACTCTACTACTGCACGCATTATAGGTTCCATACATTATTCCAAATTCCGGGAAGAACCTTGCTTCTAGGTTTGATATGCGAGGATATAATTTTTCCTGATTCAGTCCTATCCAATATAATATTATGAACACAATGATATCAACTTGTCTTCTACCTTGTTGTGTAAAATACCGCCTTATATCTTGCGTAAGTAGTTTACTTGATCAACTTGTTTGTTCAGGTGAGGTTATTGTATAGGAAACCACTACCATTTTCGGAGGAAGAACTTGAAAATATCAAGGTTACAATCCAGGCAAACGTATATCAGTACTTGGGTTTACTGCTTCAAGGTCGGGAATACTTTGAAGAAGAATGGTTGTTGCATAAAGGAGAGGAATTGTCCCTTCACCAAGAGACAGACCTTGGTATGATTCTCAAGCAACTAATATTCATCTAATATGTGAGAGAGAGAAAAAAAGCTGTTAGGGTCATGAAGTGCATCTTTCTCATCTATTGTTTCTAGAGTGTTACTTTTTCACATTTAGTTGCAAATTACGACCACTAACCCATCCATCATTGATACTACAATCATTATGAAATAATTCTTGTGACCCCTTGAAACTAACTAGTGACCAATTGAATGCATTTTCTTCTTTTCTAACTCCATGGTATGTTAGAAAATATAGACATCATCTCCCTCGAATCACTGTTCTTTACTTTGACATTGTCCATTTGTTCAATATATTTCTGTTTTTGTTACTCCATTTACAATATGAATTACTTCTAATTACAGGGAATGACAGCGACACATCTGATCAACAGAATATATACTCCATTTCTCCAAGGTTGAAAAAGTTATCCGATTGGTTTATCAGTGTTTTGGAAAACGGAACTCTGGAAGCTATTTTCCCAGCTGCTACTCGTAAGTATGCTCCAATAGTAGAGGAGCTCTGGAAAAGCCCTGCGATTCAGGCAACATATAACCGAAGAAGTGAACTGTTGTCTCTTCCTAGTGCTGCAAGTTATTTCCTAAAACGGGTATCTAGCATACTTGCTACTTATATTTTCTGCACTGTTCCATGTCTGTATAAGGTGTTCTCCATGATTCAATGCAAAGGCATGATATTATTCTTAAATCTTCTACTTGCCTATGTGAACTGGTGTAATACTTAGACCTGTGGTTATTGTAAGTTATATACCTGTAGTTGAACAAAAGTGCGAACTTGAGGTTATTTAGGAGCTTGATCTTGCTCAAATGAGTAGTTAGGAGATTTTGATGTAGTTGCTCAAAAAGAATAAGAAGCATTTCAGTATGTTTCATGTTGTCAGACCTGAGCATCAATTGATGCATGTTTGATGCATTATTGCCAGTGTTGTTGTCCAAATAATTTCTACTTTATGATGGAGGAAGAAGCATTAGAATGTGGGACTGATTTCTAAATTATTATTTTGACATGAAAATATAACTATTTTTCCTTTTTTCCTGGTTAACATAATTTTTAATAATTGTTTAATTTTAGAGATCCCAGAATGCTAGCAAATCACTGTTGGTATGTCTAGGTTTCTAGAATCCAGTAGCCACCACATAGCTGTGAAGGAAATAATTAAAGATCCCAAAATGGATTAAACAATGTTTCAATGGACGTAAAAGTACTAGGAAGTTCTCAATGTATCTTCATTTCTTCTGTTTTTTTTTTCTTGAAATTTTATTCTGCATTGGTTAGCAATCACGTATTTTTTTTTCATTGAAACAAAGAGGTACAAATTTGAAAGACAACCAGTTAATACATTTAACAACAAGAATTTACAGATGGTAGCTGTTACATATTTTCAGCTGGGCATTTAAAATTCTCAGTTATGTCTGGAGCCTCTATAATATACTCTTACATCCATGTAGATTCATAACTTCAAGTTGTGTACCATATCTATTGCATAATGCATACAGTTACTAAAATTATAATTTTCTGCTGGACTTATCTTAACATTTTTTGTTGGACTCGTACAGATCATTAAGATTTCAAGACCAGAATATAAGCCTTCTGAGATGGATATCATTTTGTGTGATGGGACAACCTCATCCAAAGCATTGGCATACACTGACTTCTCGTTACCTCATGTGGAGCATGGCAGTACCCTGATTGATCATTTTGAGCAGCACGAGAGCCCTTCAAGGTTACATTCTAAATTTTTGATTAAACCAGAACTACCTGGTTGGATCGCTAAAAGAACAGCATCTCTAGTTAGGGATTCTTGATTGATGTTTAAGGTGTCATTTTAAAAAATTGAACTTTTTCCAGATAATTTTGTTGCTGGAAGGGGGATGTTGTCTTAAAACTGCATCCTTTTCTTACCATACTTTTTTTCATGAGATTTTAAAAGAAATTTTTGCTGGTTGAAAGGAAAAAGAAGAAGAGCTAATTCACTCTGTTTAAGAAGCTAAAGATTGCCCCACCAAGGCTCCATTGGAACAGAAATTTAGAAGTCATATTCTCGCCGTTACAGCTGAAGCCCCAAAATCAGTTCCAAATAGGCTCTCCAGGTCAACTGCAGGCTGCCCAGCACTTCATTGCTCTGCTCTTGAAACAGATGGAGAATGGTTTCTGCAGGAGCTCGAGGGTTGAGCTTCTTGGAGCTTGGCTTCCACATGAATTGCACTATTACAGTTCGCATACTGTGGGTGTGAACAGGCCCAAGTCTTGCTATGTCTAAAAACAAAAACATGTATATAATATAAAGTTTTGAGCTTTTTTTTTTTTGAAAGAAAAAACTCGGATTTGAAAATAAGGCCAGGAATTTCAACTTTTCTTCGCTATGTTGTATGAAATGCTGTTTATAAATCTTGACGGCTGATTATGCACTGCAGGTATCAACTCATCAGAGTGCAGATGAAAGGTCAATGTGAGAACTGTAAGTGGCTGGAGAGGTTTGAAGATGTTCAAACGGTTATCTTCTGTGTTGCATTGACAGACTACAATGAGTATTATGAAGATGCAAACGGGATCATGATGAACAAAATGCTGGCAACCAGAAAGCTATTTGAGAGTATTGTAATGCACCCAACCTTCGATGGGAAGGACTTCCTTCTGGTTTTAACCAAATTTGATCTGCTTGAGCAAACAATTGAACAGACCCCACTAACCGTATGTGACTGGTTTAATGATTTCAATCCTGTGAAATCACGTCGGCCCAACAGTAGCAATAACAATAAAGGCACGTCACCTGCACATCAAGCTTTTCACTATATTGCAGTCAAATTCAAGATGGTCTTTGCTTCTCTGACTAGTAGGAAACTCTATGCATCATTGATAAATGGATTGGATTCTCATTCTGTTAACAAGATGCTCAGAAATGCAATTGAGATTGTGCATTGGGAAGAGAAGAAAGCAGATTTTCGAGCTGATGAGTCTACAGCTTACAGCACAGAACCAATCTCCTCTCACTAATGTTTCAATTTTTTAAATCTTGTACTTGTCAATTTTTTCCTTTTATATTGTTTGATACGCGAAATTATCCATAGCAAGAAGGTTTTAAAAAAAAAGAAGGCACGTGTGCGGGGGCACGCGGTGTGGGGAAGAAACCCTTACAGTAACTTAATAGAGGATCAATGCAGCCACTTTGTTACAATTTTACAATGCAATGAATTCTAGACAGCTCTGTATTTAAATTCAAGATGATTAATCAATGCTTAAGCAGGGTTTAGGTGACTTTTTCTGTGAGCGTATCTTTGATTGATATATTTGCTTCAAGAGTTGAGATAATTGCAGCAGATCATTGAGTTTTCAGATAACTGGTTGTTGCTGATGAGTTAGAAGATATGATAACGATTTCTATTAGTGTAGACAGCACTAGAAACAGTTTGTTGAGAAAATCTCATCGAGTGGCTTCCTTTCGGCCCGGCATTTTTTTGTGTGAATGGCTTGCTATCCTTCTCAACTGTAGTACCAGGTGAGCATGAACTGAAACTTGCATCCATGGTTTCATCCCCTTCTAGTATCCTGAGAACCTGCAACGTAGAATAGAATCATATTGTGTTTTGCTAAGTAAGTGACGCATTATGACTACAGGTAGTATAAAAGCCAAACCTTTGACATGCTAGGCCTGGACAGTGGATCTCTCCTGAGGCAAAGTGATGCAGCGTGTGCAGTGGCATTCAGCTGATGAGCGAAGAATTGGATTTCTTCTCTGTCAAGCTGCGGGTCCAAAAAGCGGTTAACCGAGACAATCCGACCACCCTCTTCTGCCGGCTTGATCACTGGACGAGCCCATTCTACCAGAAACTGTTGCCCCTTTGGTCGGGACAGGTCCATGGCCCTTCTGCCTGTTAGCAGCTCCAACAGTACTACTCCAAAAGCGTATACATCAGCCTTCTCTGTTACAACACCTGTTTCTATGTACTCCGGTGCCAGATATCCAAACGTCCCGATCACTCGTGTGTCCGAGCCTATCTCTCCCTCACTTTGCCATCTAGCCAGCCCAAAGTCTGCTACCTATTTATGTCATGAGGATGTTCAGATCCAACATATGAATGGGTAGACAGTAATGGCACAATGTGAAAGGTAATAGATTGGACAATTACCAATGGCTCAAAATCATGGGTGAGAAGTACGTTGTTGGGTCTCACATCTCTGTGGACAAATCCCACCCTGCAATCCTCATGGAGGTAGCGTAGTCCTCTCGCTGTGCCAATTGCGATCCTTGCCCTTGCGTGCCAGTCCAGAGATCGCCTGCTTTGACCTGTTCGTGCACATGTAAGTAGCCATTAAACTTCATTTTTCATGCACTTAGTACTATTGATTTACATTAGTAGTGACGTAGTATACCATACCATGCAGATGAGAGTCCAATGATCCGTTGCAGATGTACTCGTACACCAAAATCCTTGTTGTTCTTTCAACACAAAATCCAATCAGAAGCACCACATTTCTGTGTTGTGCTCTGCTGAGACACTCCACCTCTGCCCTGAAGTCCCTATCACCCTTCAATCCTCCTGCAAACTTCAATCTTTTCACGGCCACCAGCTGCCCATCTCTTAACACTCCTCTATGAACCCAGCCATATCCACCTTCTGCGAGGAAGTTCTCCTCAGAGAACCCATCCGTTGAGCCTTCGAGCTCCTCGTAGCTGAACCATCTCGGTGGTTTACCGAACACCGGGGTCTTGTGCTGACACACTGAGCACAAGGGTGGTGGTATGGAAGGTGACACCCTGCAAACGGAAGCGACATCTCTGACTTCTTTGTTGCTTCTAGCTGCTTCAATAAGGTGTTGTTCCGGCCAACCTCTGAGAGGCTGTCTATCGAACTCAGCGAATTTTTCTTGCAAGGTCCTGTTGATGACATCTGTAGAAGCCTTGCAGTTGTCATCCAGCACTGGGATGTCTTCATAGATATGCTTCTGTTCTGTCCATGGAGATTTTTTATGAACTGGGCTCAGTTTTTCCTCTCCTGTGGAGCCCAATCTGGTCTTGCGGAATTTCTCGAAGAGAGGATTCTGCTCACAGAAGGAAAACGGAGAAGCACCGGCGCTGGAGCTCGACGATGATGCTTGACATTCTCGAATGATTGATGCCTTGTGATCGTCTTCTTCTTGATGTTGGTGTTGTTGATCTTGTCCTTGTTCAGGACTGGTGATTGGAGTGGAATGCTTCAGACGGTCTTCGGATTCCGGAGGGGAGAGAGGAAGGTGGTTGTTGTTTGAGATGATGGGAGGATTTATTTGTTTGGGTTGCATAATTCCGAGGTTGAGGCGGAGGACTTTGGCATGGCTGCGGTTCATCAGCACGATGCTGCAGTGTAGCTCTTCCATGCAGTGCCTAGCCTCTTGCTTCAGCTGCCTGCTTCATGCAGAATGGATTCGTGAATTCATCGATCCAACTCAAACACACAAAAGATAAGCCCTACAACAAAGATTTAATAATAGGAATCTGGGTTGACCGTCTTAAGAGTAAGTATGCATCATGATTTCTAAGCTCCCTTCTTCAAAATCCCATACTACATGCAGAGGATATGGTAACCCAAAACCCTAATCAAGCAAGGGAGTCATTATCATCGTCGTGTGGGAATTTCTCATCATCAACTGAATTAATTAATCTACCCAACCCACCAAATTTATCTTCACTGTAGTAGAATTTTCATTTTTTTTAAAACCAACATGGTGAAATTCAGAGACAAACAACCTCCACGTGGTTGCAGGGTTCTTGAAAGCATCACATGCACGGCCTGACAAAGCTTCATTGCACTCTGAAGCTGAAAGGTACATGTACTGAAATATCGCACCATGATATTCTTATCAACCTTGAGAAGTTGTGGCATTCCAACGTCTCGTATGTTGTTAGCTTAAGAGTGAACAGACGATCAGTATCATGGAACAGTGCACGTACTACCATCACACCACATGTCTAGGGAATGAATGATTGGTTTTTCCTTCCTTTGTTCTACTTCTACATCCTATCGTGCAAAAAATCATACGTACGTATACCAGTATGGAAGACTCTTTTTGGTGCTATGTGGATTATGGAGTGTCAGCCCTGGTCACAGGACCATGTGGTAGTGATGGTTCCTCTACTATTAATGCACAGCCCAGATATTCGTGTCTGCCACATGAAAACACATGCTCCCTACTTAATGCACTCTCCCTACCAACCAAGATTCGGTATATGTACGTATACATACTCACCTCACATCCATTCTACGTATAGGCTACGTAGAACGTGCGTATAAGAGCAAAAAAGACAGAAGCTTTGTTTGTTTTGAAAGGTCAAAACAGAAAAGTTAAGACTTGATCTTGATGGGTATAGGAAAAAGGCAAGAACCAACATGAATGATTCGTATCATGTGCGTTTGCGTGATCTGCGCCAGCTACGTCAAGTTTCCACGTTTGTCAAATGTCAATGCTAACCAAATCTTAACTAGTCTAGTCTTAGTAGCACCCATCAATCATTGATTAATTAATACATATAATTACAGAAAGAAAGAAGAAGGAAAGAATTAGAATTACCTGTCGAGAACAATCCAGTTGGCTCCAACTCTCTTCGACTCCTCCGCCACGGCTCCGCTGCTCGCCGGCGCTCCATCGGGCGACATCAGCACCTTAATTCTCATGTTCACCTATAAATCACAAGCATACAGTTCACACACTGATTATTAGCTAAAATTCATGCGACGAAATTTAGCTAATATTCCTCACCGCCGTACCAAACGATGCACAAGTGCAAAGGGAAAATAAAAATAAAAAAATTTGTACCTCGCTCTGGCCATCGGGGCCATGAAACTGTAGTGCCATCTGAGAGCAAGAGGCCGAGACCTCGCATCTCCGACGGGCATCGGGGTGATCCTGCCTCTTGTTGCTTCGGCATTCTCCTGTGAACTTTGGGAAACTCCATAGCCTCCACCTCCGACCTTGTCAAGATATATAAAATGTATGTGAAAGAATTTAGCACAAAAGAGATCAGTACATCATGGTTCGCTAGAAGAGAAGAGAACCTTTGGTTTGAGCTGGGACGACGGCGAGGAGAGTGACGAAGTCCCCCGGGCGGACAATATGAGTGAGAGCCCAATGGAGAGCAGATTTAGATATCTCCTTCTCCGCCTTCACCGCCACCACCACCGCGTTCTCCGTCGGGATCTCCGGCCGTGTTCCTTCCGGAAACATCTTGTTCTCCGGCGGAATTTAGTTCCTTCTTACTCTCCTTCTCCTAGCCTTCTATTCTTTCCTCAGAGATGTCTTGCCCCCAAACCTAACACGAAAATTTCATTCATATAGTATGGGGACGGAGTCTAGCTATATATTATTAATACATGTATGTAGTTAAAATATTAATACATGCGTGAGTTGTTATTGTCAAGTATTGTTAATAACTAGTGTCAATAAATGTTGAACAGTAAGTGATTTTTACAATGTTTATAACTTTATACCTTTCAAGTCTCAAATGCTTAAAAAGGATACAGAATCCTTTGTGTTTGCAAACGAGGTTGGGACAAAGTTGCAATGGATTTCTACTTTCTGGACATGTAATAGAGAAATAATAATAACAAGAAGCAAACAATTTTAGTGAAACTCTTATTTGGGGATTTTTTTGGGTGTTTTCCATGTTAGTAGTTTTCGAACCCGTGGCTATATCATATAACGGGCAAGATTTATTGATTAACAGTGACCAACTCACCAGCCAACCAAGTCTAATGGGCCCCTGCACTTGAAAGTTGATCTCATGAGACCCCCCCAACAAGGCCCATCCGGACAACAATGGCCCACAATTCCACATGCAGCCTCTGGAAATTCCAATCATTAAGAGACAAGATGGTTTCACTGACTGTACGGTGGTGATCATCTCATCACTGATCCGAAACTTGGAATCTAAGCAAGGGACCACTGGACCAACCAAGTGGAATTACTGGACGTGGGCCCATTATAGCTAAACCACCAAATACCAAATCGGGGCCCAATAATTAACAGAATATCTGCCATTATCGATAAAGAATACAAAATTGTGACCACTGTACATGGATTTGACAGAGTGGAAGATGGGACGTATCGGAACCTAACATAAGCTGTATACTGAGAATGACCTCAATAATTCCTTTCTTATGCGCTAATGACACACAAAGTATTATTTTCTCGAAAAGACAGCGCATTTCTAGGATTTTTATGGTGTTATCTTGTAAAGTTGCAAAAGTCTATTAATAGTTACATTGATTTGGTTTTCATGCAAAAATTATCATCTATGTGTTTAAATTAACAATCAATATTTAAAGTTTTTAATATCCATTAAAGACTATAATATGATACATTTTACCATTAACAAAAAAAAAACTATAATATGATACTCGGTGCGCACCATAAACTCTCCCAAACAAGAAACACATACACAAAGTCTAATTGAATAATATAATTATAAGAAACTTATAATAATAATAATAATAATAATAATAATATCAGGACCAGTTTGGAAAAAAAAACCAATCACCCTTCACATGCACGACACAAATAATCCCGATTTTTTTAACCTTCTCCGCTACCTAATTCGTTTATTTATTTTAATCTAAATGTCAAGATTTTATTAGCAGCTTACTATTCAACTGCTAAATAATGAACTCCAGTACTCCACTGCCAAAATACCATTCAAGCAATTCTGGAATGGTATTCCGTGGAATAAAGCAGAAACAGTAAAGTTCAGAAAAATGCAGAAGTAGATAAAGAAGCAACATATAGCGGTACATTTCATTATTCTGGTGCTACTTATTGCAAGAGACACGGCAGTTCTGGAAAATCTAACCCAATGTAGCAGCTGACTCTT
>JAMKQA010027715.1:0-13142 GCA_024699735.1 Posidonia australis
TGTTGTTCCTTGTGTTTGCTATTTAATTGCTTATTTCTATAGTCATGTGTTCTTTATTATACATAGTAATACAGTCATAGAAATATCATGAATGATGTCAAGTAAACATTTCTATAACCATGATGGGTAACCTGCCATTTATGCTTCATATTTACTTGCTTCATATTTACTTGCCTCCATGTTTGTGATACACTGAAAGATTTTTATCTCAACATATATGAATAGCAGAGTTTGTTTGAAGAGTTCAATTGGAACTATTGTTTCAGCAGACAGTGTGATGTGGTTTTTTTCTTCAAGTTTTTTGATTATTGCTTGTTGAAGAATGTCTACTGTCAGTTTTTAGAGCTTATGCTGTACCTCTTGTGTTGTTTTTCAAAATGTCTTACTAAATTGAGCGGAAATTAAATAGAAATGTCAATATATATATATAATCAATTGATTATAGTGTGTACTGTCAGTTTCTTAAATAGAAATTAAATACCTTCTACCAAAAACAAAGGATAATGGAGTAGATCTTGTTAGTCACTTGTATTACAGCATGTGAATGAGAAATGCCTCATACTCCACTGTGGAGTTGGTATTTGAAGTAGCTGGGTGATGTTGGCTATATTGCAGAGTGGTCTCTAATGGACTGCAGAGCTGTATAAATGACTAGAGACAAACATATGGGGTAGAATTCAAAGCATTTGAATATTGTTGATTATCTATGGATCCACGATGTTGGTCTCGAGGTCTCTAACGAAAGAGTGTTGAACTAAAAGTGGCGTATTGCAGCATGATGTGAAGTGTGAAATTGTTTGATTATTGATTAGTATGTCGCTCATCTGCTGTGGAATCCAAACTTAAGTGAGAAATTCCCTCCACCGTGCCGTTCAATCATATGATAAAAATGAACTTCTTCTTCATACATGGAGGTGTTCGACTGGCAGTGACATGATAAATAAACACAACGGGACATTATAATTGTTAAATTATTATGCCCCCACATAACAACAACCTTACTTAACTTCCCTTTCTGAGCGGAAAAAATAAAACTAAAGCCAGAAACGCTACTGCATGTTAAGAGCGAGCCTTACTATTTTCGCGAAGGAAGAAAGAAATCTTACTGTTTCCCAGTAATGTGCATCACTAGGAACTTTTTAACGTCATGACAAGGACAAATAATGGTATTGACTGTGATATTGTGGTCTCTACGATTTTCCATTAGAATTCAAATGATGCTGTCAACATCTAACTATCATTTCAAAGAAAAAGGAAAATGCAGAGAAAGTTCATAGTCAGTCATGGCGTGACATGATAAGAGTAGGGATGTGTGTCCTTTGCAGATAGTTTTGGAACTTTAAAACGTCATGACTCGGACTGCAACGCATATGCTTCGCATCCTAGTTATGAGAAATTTCAAAAGGAACAGCAACTCCGTTGTGTATGGGGTTCTCTCTCCGTCAAATGCGAAGATATTAAAGCTGACTTGTCCTTGGGAGGGAAAAAGTAGGCTGCTTTTGTCAAGCTGATGAGTGTGCAACGGAATGAAATGATGACTACTCTGCAAAATTAACTGGCATGCTGAGAGAGAGAGAGAGAGAGAGATAGAGAAAGAGAGGACCATAAATAAATGGTTATTGGGTGGTCTTAATGGATCAAGATTAATGGATCAAGGATGAATCTTTGACTTCAGGGGACCAGCTTGACGAAGCAAGAACCACTAGCTACGACCACGATAGAGAGTAAAAGAAGGTAAACATTTGCCATTAACATGCGAAACATTCAATTATATCCTGTCTACAAATCCCCACATGGAAAAATTCAATGATCTCATGTTGGAATCTGAACGTTTCGGTGTGGGGAAAAAAACCAAAGAAAGTATAGAGGGCGAGTGATTTAAAAGTAGTGTCTCCTGGTCCCCCCTGCATCATAGGCATGAAGTTGACTTATCAAGGGTAGGACCAACAAAACATTTTCAAATAATGTGGTGAAGAGTCTGTCGTTGTGAAATTCAAATTGTACTTGAGGATCGATGATTGCAATTTGCTTATGGTCATTATTGAAATCACATCTCTATATATCCACATTATCAAAAAAAAAAAAAATTGATATATATATATACGTAAATTATTAAGTGAAGTTCTTTCTTATTTTTTTTATTTAAGATCCTTCATCATCTACCATTAATAAAATATTTTATGTTTTGGATTAAATATTGATCTTAAATTAACACAATCATTTATTTTGTAATAATAGTTTTGTGATTTTTAATTTTTCCTTTATCTTCATTTACTGATTTTTTTTATAGTAATTAAATCACATTAATATCTCTTTTTATATAACAATTTCGATTGTTTTGATTCATAACATTTTAGTTGTAATTTTAGTTTTAGTTTTAGTTTCATACTTTAATATCCCTTTTTATATGGTAATTTTGGTTTTTTTAGTTGTAACTTTTTAGTTTTAGTTATAGTTTTAGTTTTAGTTTCGTCCTTCCTTATTTTGTTTCAATGTTACTATTTTTTAAAATTTTAATTTTAGTTTTTGAGATTATAATTAAATTTTTTGCTTAAACTTCCTCTCCTAAAATTGATTACGTTTATTATAGTAGATGATAACAAAAAAGAATATTTTTACAGATGTTTAGGTGAAAGACAATGGTGAAGTAAGAGAGGGCATCGTTTGCAGTGATTAAGAACATCATGGCAGTTGAGGACAGAGGCAATAACGTCAACAATGAGGGTCTTGAGGGTGTAAATGGTAGAGGAGGGTTGAGAGATTTTAATAATGAAATAAGAGATTTTAAATTTTAAAACGAAAAGTTTAGATAGTTTTTTAAAGTAATTTCTGATTTAATTACAAGCCTATCATGAAATAATTTTCATGATAGATGGACAAAATTAATGACCTTACTATCTACTGAAAAAACGGAGTTGGCAATGACAAATAGAGATTTATTGGTCCTTCTAATGTTAAGGATCATTCTCTAACCACACAGTGAGTTGGAGAATCTCATGGCATGTAATGGGCATCGTTGTTTACGATTCTCATCGGTTGGTGGTCCATTCCATCGATACCGTTTGACCAGTGGCCCTACGAACTTACTGTGGTTACCAAGGGAGGTATTATGTTGTTGTTTTTGTAGTTGCTGTTATAGAGAGAGGAAAGAAGAATGATATGCAAGTTCTTTATTTGTTTTTTACCCTAGAATTTGAATTTTTCAAGAGGAGGACATTTTGTCTTTTCTTTAGGCTGGTCCTTTACAGTCCTAGACGCCCAATTGGTCTTCTTTTTCCTTTTTTCCCATTTTTGATAGTACTAGGCGCCCAATTGTCTTTTCCTCCAAAGTTCAAGAGCTAGTGTACCCATAATTTTAAACAGGGTTGAATCTAATCTGACCCAGGTGATGTGGACTATAGCAAGAAAAGCAAATAGAATTGGATTCTTTTGACTAACCATTCACGCTATGTTTGCTTACATACTACTGTTTAGTTGCTGCTGTGTACTTATTTGTTTCCGATAGATATTTTTTCTGTTAGCATTTGCATAATCGTGACAACAGAATACTATTCAAAAACATTAGTATGTTCCTACCAAGTGCATGTTCGCGTAGGCTTCGATCAAGAAAACAAATACGCCCTGATCCAATCCATCATTCTAATGGTTTTTGTTGTTCGAATCAACTAAAAACTTGGATGACGCAGTTGTGGTACTTATTCTTTGCTTCATTTTTATGTGGAAAATAACACTAACAAGTTCAAACTAACGACAAAATGGCTAAAGGTATTGTAAGCGCTGCGTTAGGGCATCTCTTGTCGCCCTGTCGACGCTCTCAACGTGGGATCCAACTGTGGGCATCTCCCCCACTCTCCTCTCCCGTCGATCTCTTCTTTCGTCGACTGCTTCTTGCGGCTGGTCGTGGCTTGCGACCTCCTCCTAAGGCCTCTCGCCGACGTTACTCACCTCTCTCTCGAGAGGGAGCTAAGGCATCTCTCGTGTCCTTCTCCCGTCGCCCCGCCGACGCTCTTGACGTGGGATCCAACCATGGGCATCTCCCCCACTCTCCTCTCCCACCGATCACTTCTTTCGTTGGCTGCTTCTTGCGGCCTCCTCCATAGGCCGCTATCCTTTCCCATCGGGTGCCTTGGGCATCTATTCCCCATCTCTACTGCTCCGCCGTCGCTCTGGCCGGCCGCTTCTTGCAACTAGTCGTCGTCGGTGACCTCCCCTACTAGTAGTTCTGCGCCTACTCGCTGAGACTTTCCTCTCCTCCGCCTCCTACTGGTCCTTACCCTCCTTCTCTCCGTCAGACGGGATCAGCCTCTCGTCGATGTTGGTCTTCTCTCATCGAGGTAAACGACTAGAAGGTATAAACTTCAGCTAAAACACTTTCTTACCCCTTCCTCTGCATATTGATCTGGAATTTGTTGGCATTTTATGGCATTTGTTGGAATATGTTGAACTTTACGGTGAAACTTTACTCTGATCAGCTGTTCTAGGATTAGGGCATTTGTTTGCCTGAATCCGAATACTCTGATTGTGATATAGAGAATGCTATTATAGTTTCTTTTCTACTGAAAATTTTCTTTGGTTCCTGATTATACTTGTGAGTCTTTGGACTGTGATTTGTCTCTAGCGGATGCTATTTCTATTCTGACGACTCCATCTCGGAGTTCGTCGGTCCACCGAAGGAGAGGCATTACATTATTTTGTGAAGGACATGCAAACTCTCGAAGCATGGATCACTAGATCTTTCTCCTCGGCTCACTACTCAAATGCAGACCACTAAGCTTGATTAATATTTTCTTAATGAGATCCTGCAGTTTGTTCGATCTAGTGATGCAATTATATTTGCCAGATATGATTTTCTTTAAATAACCGTGGTTGTTATGTATTGCTGTAAGTTATCCTCTGGTTAACTTGGAAAGATACTATTGCTTCAGGGTTTGAAAAAGAAGTTTTGTTGAACTCATTATCTTCTATGACCGTTGCATGGTCTGCGAATCAATCTTCTAAGGGTTCTTTGGAGACTTCTCACTCTGAAATCTCTACCGCAGACATGCAAGTTCCTACCCTTGTTACTGACATAGGACAATAGACTTCCTTTTAAACCTTGAGATTATAACAATGTTGGGTTGACATGTATTTAATAGGTAAAAACATTTCCATAACGTCTTTTTGATTGTGTATTATGTTTTATGTTATTTTGGACGATTGATTTTCTTGATTCTTTTCCTTAGAATTTTATATTAATGTTACTTACAGATTCCCAAAAAAAACAACAAAATGACTACCCGAACTTCGCAAATCTAGCATTCTCATAGACTAGTGAGCTATAATAGCAGGCTAATAAGCACGTTCACTATCGTTTCATCAGACAGCAGCGGGCATTAAATGTTCACATAACGAGTTGGTTTGGAGTGGAACAGGTGGGAAGAAATAAACAAATACAGAAGGTTACGACTTACACGTGACGTGCGAAAAGAACCGATTACAATGGTTTGATGAAAGAAAGAGACGAAATTACCCCATTATGTAGGCACCTCATTCTTCCTGATTGTTACACGTACTACTCGAAGTAGAGATGACAACAAGGAACAGAAACATTTCTTTTTGAGAGTAGCAAGGATCAAAAATATCAATTGCTCCAATACCAATCTTCTATACAAAACTAAAAATATGTCACCGTCAGAGCAACGGCTCATCAGAAAATCTGCTGCAAATCGTGTTTTGTATTTCATCTATTAACGGAGATCTCGAATACCAAAGCATGCCCTCAGAACTGAGAGATATATGTGCTACCACGGCCATACCATGAGACAAATACATTCAAACACATTTAGTACTGATTGATTAAAAACGTTCTTTAACCTATAAAACGGAGACGAGTAAAACGTTCAATGCATATACAATGATAACATGACCATGAAACAAGCTTCAGAGCAACATATTCATATCAGGCTGCTAACATACATCACTTTTCATATATAGATGCATACAAAACCCATGAAGAAAAACATTGAAGATATGGAGAAAAATATGTGACAGAGCCCCAACCGAACCCATGACACACTACTGTTGCAGGTCTCGAACAAGGCCGGCCTCCTGCAGATTCTTTACCGCACTTTCATAATTTACAAAACCCATGAACCAAAATTCATGATCATCCACTGAGACAACCTGAATGTACTTTTCCGCAGGATTAACCTTGCTTGTGGAAGGATTGACAGTTCTTAGCTGATTCAAAGGGATTACCACCTATAGGAGAAAAACAAATCAGCCCCTTGCTGGATGAGAAAAACATGACAATTGTCATGTAAATAAACCAAAAGGTGTTCAAGAAAAACAATTGAGCAATAAAACCGAAGAGATATCAAGTTTTAGTGAATGAATACCTCAATATTTCTACCATTTGTGTTGCCTTTTGACCTTTTTTAACTAACTTGATCAATAGTCAACAATTACGAGCAGATTGTCCCATCATCAACGTTTAATTTCATGATAATATATTTTTCTGATAATTGAGGGAAAAGCCTGAAAAGAAACCCCAATGTACAGGGCTGCCCCAAATGTGAAGGACTGGAGAGGGTTCATACATAAGCAGCCTTATCAAACGACACTTTGTGGCTCAAATATGACTGGTCACAATGGATACAAGCAATTGATGAAAGTACTCAACAATGACATTAAGAAGATATGATGATTCTTGTAAAAGCAAGGTTCCATAGACAAAGAAAATGTCAAAAAAAGAATAAATTACATTAATCTATATTCATTTCCATATAAAAACAAGAATAATTATGAAAAAATTATGCAAACACAGAAAACTAATTGAATTGCAAGAATGATACAATAAAAACCATACTAATCACATTACCGTAGCAAAACAATGCCACAGCAAATTAGATATGAAAACACATGAACAGTGCATGTAGGCCATAGAGCTACTTTAGTTTCATTGTTTCACTTCAGTTAATAGATTTTGCTGTGAAAAAAATATTACATTTTGATTAAGTTAATCCTTCAAGAGTTTTAGAACCCCAAAGACCCATTTTACTTCAAAGTTTAAAGCTCCAATTGGAATTAAGTTGAAATTCCAAAATTAGAAAAGAAGTGCTTATGTTTGTCACCTGCAACCATATCGGCTATAGGTGACTCTTTTTAAATTTTATTTTTAAAAATTAAAAAAACTGAATATGCTCATTTTTGTCCACATCATGGTCTACAATATGCTCTAATTCATAATTTTTGGAGTTTTTCATCGTTGTTTAAGGCATTCAACTTAACAGTTGAAGTTTACTAAACTTTACTATAACTCAAGACCTTAAGATGAAGAGGTTATGATAATCGTATTGCAACTGCATATGTGCCTGCAATCCATATATTTGTTATGCAGCCCCATGAATACCACATACTGCATTACATAAAGGACCTAAGAATATAAATGTCTCATGGTTTAGAAACTTATATTTTCCAGTCAGCATCTCATAAAGTACAAAATGTCAGCAATAGCATGCTGATAGGACTATAGTGCCTTCAAGCAAGTTTAATGAGCAATATGGGATCAAGATTTCTACAGGCACTGACTGGAGCAAAATCATGGGGATAGATGGAAGTAGTTAAGTTATTGCAGGGTATTTAACATTATATTGGACTTTCTCTGACGCAGATTAGCTGGTTTGCTCATCCCTTGTGGAGAGATTTTTTCCCTTTTTTTTTCTTTTTCTTATCAGAAGACATTTTGTTTCTGCCTTTCTGGATCCATGTAATTGTGGATTTTTCATAAATAAATGAAATATCCTATCATTTCTTAAAAGAATGTAAACTTGTGCTGGACAACAAACGTGGAATATAAGCCTTTTGGCTTGATATGCACAAATAAAATAGAACATACCTAATAAAGAACAGTATATTTTGTTAACTGACCAGTGAGAAATCTGACATCACTGTCAGAGAGAACCTTTACATATCAACTTCTCTTATACAAGAATATTGTATCTCAACATACTCATCCCTATCAAAAGTACAAATGAATCTTAAGTTATTGTTCTATTCACCCAATAACCTATTCTTTGGCAACATTTAGATTAATCTAGTTATAAGTTTAAAAAATGCTAGTAGCTACTCCACGAGGGATAATAAGTCCAGAAAAGCATTCCACAGCGTCCAAAATCATTAGCTGAAATCATTACTAGATTTTTTCTGCTCAAATCATGCAACAACAACAAAAAAAAAAAGACATACATTGTAATTATTTTTTCTGCTCTCACGAATTTGTATAGCAAAGTCACACTGATATCCTAAATATTGCACTCCAGTTGTTTATGAGGCAGTAGTGTGACAAGGGCAAAACAGTGTATACCTTATAGTAGCTCCATTCAGTTTTATCCCCAACTTTGTAAGAGAGAGGATTGTCACTGGAGAAGGCAAGCTTTACAGTAGAAAGAAATAAAACTCCCCTGACAGGACCAGCTGACGTTGATAAGAAGCACGTGTAACTCTTCTTGAGCTGCTCCTCTGTAAGTGTTTCAAAAGTTTTCTGGAAAATCTTTTCATAACCACCTTCTGCTATTACTTTGGTCCCTTCAGTTATCACCCCCATGGCAGCATCAGCAAAACTAGGTCCTGTTTTCACTGGATAACAAAAGTATGCAATTTCTAATTAGGCTTGGTAAAAATATTGATAAAATAGTAAAATGACCATTGGGCAGGTAAGACGAGAGAAACTGATATAAAAGGGAAAAATTCCTGAAAATGCAAATGGCCTGAGCTGCATGATCTGCAGCTGAAACATGAATGTTTTTATGTCAACATTTCATTTTAGCAGAAAAGTTTAGGTATCAAATTTGCAGAGAAGAATAGCATGAAAATCCACCTTGTACAATGTGAAGTACATTATCTTTTCTTCACAAATTTCATGTAATGGAGCTATGTTCTTCAAAGAGAACGACAAATGCCCAATAGAAAAGTTTTCCCTAGTATAATATTTGTTACTTAAAAATACAAATTTACCAGAAGAAAGAAACACCTCCAAGTTCAACTCAAAGATTTGACACTATTCAAAGAAAAAAAAAAACCTTGATAGCATCCCATCATGGTATTTTCACAAATTGACATTGGTATTTTTTTTTTCCTCAAATAGATGCACTAAAGAGATAACCTAAGCCTAAGCTACCAATTTGAGCATCTCAAGTAGCCTAAATGCCCATGCCACTGACAAAGTCGATGACACCTTCAGTATAAATTGTAGATCCTGTCGATCAAATCAGGTCGTGTACTTAATGTGTCGAGCTTAACATATTATCGTGTTTATCATTTTTTCAACTAATATTTCTTGTATTTTATAAAAATTATATTTGATTACTAATAATACAATAATTTTAAACATGTATAAATGTATTTTTATTCAATTTGATAATAATATGCTTAATAATCCATTTTCAAAGTTAAATGTGTATTAATTGGATTCAATCGGTTCCAATTGTGTTGAATCAAGTAGTAACCATGTCTAATCATGTCAAAATAAAGTTATGCTCATCAACCATGAATCACATAAATATTGCAAAATAACTAAAAAAAATTATAACTAAATTTTATAGTATTGTCCTGTCATATCGTATCATTTCATGTAATCATGTCGTGTCAAAAATTGACAACGCTAATAAATTATTATACTTGTTTAAAAAAAGGATAGATTGTTTTTCTATTGTTCTTCAATCACACTTTTATGGATATGTATCCTTTTTAATCCTATCTTCTATAAATTTACAAATACAAATCGTTTATAAATCATGGATATGGCCGAATTAACAAATTATTTGAGAAAGTCCTGTAAAATTACAGAATTATGTGTCCATTGCACAAAACCCTGTATGAAGTCCTGTAAAATTACAGAATTATGTGTCCATTGCACAAAACCCTGTATGATCAGAATAATGTATAGGTGATCACTCACGGTTTCCTTGATTAAAACAAATAGATTTAATTCAAAGAGCAAGGCTCATTGACTTCGTCCTGTATAACAGCTCAAGATATAAATAATGATGCAGGTAGAAAACGCAGAAGTAATAATGGAGGTGGCAAAAGCATACGTTTTTTTTCTTTGAAAACTACAAAACAAAATGACTGACATTTAGTAGGTGTGCTGACATGCTTGGTCAAGTGATTATTATTGCTCAACAAGAGGAAGTGAAATTTCTAACAGATTTCTTCTTCACATAGGGTATGGCTTAAGAGGAAAGCAGTGATTGCAAAGTGGACTAGACAGACAAAAAAGGTGGGCTAAGCTTGTGGGCAAGGTTGTGAAGAGGTTATCTTCCATAGTCCTCTGTAAAACTACCTTATAATAATTGTGAGCCTTGCGTCCTCTCAATATCCTCACCCTTTTACCCAATGTATTCATCCATGAGGTTCTGTTCAAAATATTCTTGAAATATGGCCTTGACAACACTATTGGATGAACGATTTTCGCAAATGATCATTGCACCTCACTAGGTCCTTCTTTGTTTACGACTTTCGTTTTTGCAGCATCGTGCGCTACTATCAAATGTGTTTTTCTTCAATTTAAATCTGTACTATGAAGTTAATTAAATTCGTCAGCCACTACGTAAGCACATTCATCTTTAAGTGGCGTGAACCAAAAGAAGCATGTCTGCCGAAAAATCATGAAATGAGAACTTATAATGTGATTTAATCATTTCATAAAAAAATTCACAGTAAATGAATTCACGATCACAGCAAAAAAAGAAAAGAAAATGCAACAAATGTGATTTGGATCCACAAAACCACCATGGTAATGATCCTCAATACGGCCGATTTGTGAATACATTCCAATGAGAACATCCAGATCATCAACAAAAAAGAGGAAAAAAAGGGAGAGCAAACAACGAAATCAAGAAGAATCCGTGGTACTCACAGTGCTGCCAGAAATTCCCAGCGAGCTCCTCGGTCGATTTCGCGGCGTCCCCCACCGACTTCCCCAATTTCCCGATCGCATCACGCATGGCATCGACAGAAACTAACCAGACCAAAAAACACACGTAGGAATCACCAAAACCAGAATCGAATCCCAAACATCGAAAGGAAAGAGGAAAGGGACGTACACTTGGGGGCGGTGCTGGTGGTAGGCGCGGGGGTGACGTAAGGGTTGGACTCGACGGGCATGGTGGTGGCGGGGTTGGACGTCGAGCGGCTCGCGTCGGTGGATTGGGACGGGATCAGAGGTGGTGGGGGGTACTCGAGGTCCTTGGGGTCGATCTTGGGGTAGAGGGCGTAGTCGCTCGATCGATCCGGCTCCTCGATCTTCTTCTCCGGAGGGTTGGCCGGCGGAGGAGGAGTGTCCATAGTGAATTGGTGATGGTGGTGGATCAGATCAGATCTCTCTGTCTCTCTTCCAGCGAGAAAAGTCAAATATTTGCTTTGCCGTGGGGTGGAAGGTTTGGGATCGGAATCGGATCCTTGGCCCTAGTTAATAAATTTTAAAATGAGATGTATATCGGCCCACTCATCGTATCCTTTTTTTTCCCCCCAACCTTAATCGGTAAGTCTAGAGATAGTCTACGTAGACGACTATATCTATTCTATCTCCGCTACTACAATAAAAGGTAATATTACTATATATTTAACCATGATCTTGTCCAAGCGTATGATTAATTGATAAACCAACTCGATTTAGACAGACCATTGGTGTAATGTCTTGAAACATGTTTGAGGTGGTTCAATATGTTTAAACTCGTACCAAATAATTTAAAGATATGGAATAGATATGTTAGGAAGTAAGTTGCTGCCAAAATAACTTACAACTTAACGTTTGGACCCATATTGACGGATCATGTTCGAATTACTCCTAAACAACAATTGAGGTTAGGTTGATAGAATTGGTCTCAGGACATGATAGTTAGGGTAAGACAAACCAATTGAGTTGCTCCACGAGATAAGGAAAAGTGAGTTAGGATTCACTTCAAAATGATACTTTGCTTAGGTTTACTCTAAATGGAGGCTAGAATCAGCTTTTTGGATGGTAGTATGATTTGTGAGTAATGGTCATTGAAGACCATTTCAAATGAAGGGTGAAACAGACGATCGTTTTCACCCATTCATGGTCGGATTTACTCCGACGGTTACAAGGCCTTTATGGCCGAAAATTCAAACGAATGGGGGAGCCTTTGGAGGAGGGGCGGAGGAGTGGTCAAGGTCCCCTATAAATAGAGGAGAAGACAAAAAGGAAAAACACAGAAAAACTTACAGTGATCTTCCTCCTTCTTGACCATCGCCGGAGCCCCAAATCCTTGACGTTGGAAAACTCTACGCAGTCGTCGGTTTTTCCATCAGTGGTATCAGAGCCACCGTGCCCGAGCTCGCCGTGCCATCGCTGCATCCCCGCGGTCTTCCCCTCCCCGCGAACACGAACCTTGCCCTAGATCTGCGTCGCCATCTCCCCGCGCGTGCCGCCGCTGCATCCCTACGGTCTTCCCCTCCCCGCGAGCGCGAGCCCTGCCCCGGATCTGCTCCACCACCTCCCCGCGCATGCCGCCGACATCAAGCGTTGTCTCCCCCTCGCCGCGAACTACCCCTCGCCGTGAGCTCCCTGCGCGTGCCGTCGCTACCTCCCAGTGCGAGATCGCGCGCCCCTGTTCTGCGCCGCCGCCTCCCCGCGTACGCCCTGTCTCAGTGCGTCGCCGCTGCCTCCCCCAGTGAGATCGCGAGCCCCTGTTCCGCGCCGCCGCCGCCTCCCCGCGTGCGTCCTTCCTCTGTGCAACCGTGCGTCACCGCTGCTCCCTGCGAGAGATCGCGCGCCCTCTCACCCTCTCACTGCCCTCTTCTCCGCACGTGACCTCTCTCCCACTTGCAACGTTGGTGGAGCAAAATGGCCAGCAAACTGTTCTCGATTGAAATGACAAAAATTGAGAAATTGAATGGGGTTAACTATGAGATGTGACATAGGAAAATAAAACATACATTGGAATATGACAATTTGGAACATGTAATTGAATCTAAACCTCCGGAAGGAAATAACATTTCTGAAATTGAAATTAGGAAATAGAAAAATGAAGATAAGAAAGTCAAGAGTCTTATGTTCATGTTTATGGAGGATAGTTTAATTAAATGTTTCGAAATTTACACTACTACTTACACACTGTGGAATGCTTTGAAAGAGAAAT
>JAMKQA010027716.1:0-16916 GCA_024699735.1 Posidonia australis
GTGAGGTGGCTTACAGACTAGATCTGCCTCCAGGGTTGGCGGGTGTACACAACACCTTCCATGTGTCGATGTTGAGGAAGTGTTTGGCCGATGCGTCCCAAGTGATACCAGTGCAGCCAGAGGAGCTGCGGGAGGACTTGACTATGGTTAATAATGTAGTTCAGGTGTTGGACAGGAAAGAGCAAGTCCTCAGGAATAGAGTGATTCCATTGGTGTTAGTTCAGTGGCAACACCATGGTACAGAGGAGGCTACCTGGGAACGCGAGATGGACATCTAGAGACGGTACCCCTACTAGTTTTGTTAGAGCTGAATTTCGAGGACGAAATTCTTTTAAAGGGGGTAGGATGTGACATCTGGGCCTGATTATCCATTTTTATTTGTAAACCATGTAATTATTTTTTAATATTGCTTAGTTGGTTTATTAATGGATAATCTGTTGTTTCTTGTTTGTGTGAGCTTGTGGTTGGTCTTCTATGCACCTGTTTGTGATTTGGGACCAATGTGGAGTCCGATTTGAGGATGCACAGTTGCCTCGATTTGCGTGCCCATCTTTTCTTATTTTTCTCCTTCCTTTTTCTCTCATGAGCCATGCCCTTCCACCCATTCTTCGTCTTCTTCTTCCTCTTCATCCACCTATGCCACCAACGACGGAGGCCCGTGCCTCCCCGTCTCTTTCGACTAGATGGGTGGCCGGCGCCAGGCGATCAGTGGTGGAAATATAGAGAGGGAGGCAGACATGGGCAGGGGAGGAGTGTGGTGGGGAAGAAAGGCAGAGGAGAGGGAGCGGGGGCGCGCGAGCCGGGAGGAGGACGGTCTGCGTGTGTGTGTGCTTCCTTCGGGGGTTGACATTCATCGGAGCTCGCCGAGGCGACGCCGAGGTGAGGTGAACTCGTCGGAGTTGCGCAGGCCACTGGAGAGATACGCGATCCCTCCCCCTTCTTCCATTATTGTTCCTTAAAAAATAATGATGGAAAATGCATGAGAAATCGTAGAAAAATAGTAGGGATGATGGGAATGAGATAAATGATGTGAATGTGTAGGGATCATGCTAGATTGTGTGAATTTTGTGTGTTTTGGGTAGATATGCCCTAAATGTTTTAAGGTTTAACTCTGAGCATGTTTCCCTTGCGAATTTATATCTCCTTGTATGGTTGATGGAATCATGAATGGTTTAAGGGGTTTTGAAGTAGACTTAAGGGTCTACACCCCATGATTTTATGGAAATTTCTGGTGTATGTTTAGGGGGTCCGATCGGGACTCCCACTTTGGGTGAATTCCGTCGCTGCGGAACAGGGGTGTGCCCTGTCTGTGAGGAATTCGGTATGCTGAAATCCTGACAGATTAAGCCAGATGCGTGCTTTCGACAGACCGAAAACACCCGGTCGACCGAAACAGGGGGTTTCGACATACTGAAAATTTTTAGTATACCGAAATAGGGAATTTTGGAATACCGAATTGAAAATTCAGTATGCCGTTTTTGCCCTAAACCTGGGATGTTAAAATGTGAATTTTTGATGAATGTTAAGTGGTTTTAATGGTATGGTGGGTTTATATGAATGATGTTTACCCATGTAGTGACATGGAGGCATGTGGAACCCCAAATAAATGGATTTGGGTGTGGTTTTGGGTTTTAGACCCTATTAATGAATGAAAAGATGGTTTTATGTGGTTTTGGGCATGAGACCCAATTTATGAATTTAAGCATGGTTTTCATGGCTTGAGTTGGGATCGCAATGGAGGGTCAAGTGTTGCAAGGAAATAGAGTCCTGCAACGAGAAGAATGGAATGAAATGGAAAAGGGTTTTGAAATGGAACACTGATAATGTGGTTGTCGAGCTCATAGCTGTGTAGGCTGAGCCTGGGTTTTCATACCTAGTTGTTCGGGTCACTGACGGTGTAGGCTGAGCCTGGGTCGTTGTACCTAGTTTCTCAGGTCATCGACTGAGGCGTCAGTCAGAGACGTATCCCCGTGCACTTATGAAAATGAAATTTAGGCCGGTTGGCCGGGGCGGTGACATCCCGCACGAGGAATTTCATCGCGACAGTGCAGGAAGGTTGGGGAACTCGCCTACTGCTTGTGTGCCTGGTTACCTATGATCAAGGTAACAACAGTAAAGAAAAGTGGAAATGAATAAAGAAAGTGAAATGTGTTTTTGTCAGGATTGGACTGATGAAATGGTCCTAAAATCCTGAAAAGAAATGATGATGTTTTAACCAGTTGCCAGCCAATGTTTATGATTTGGTTTTGAGCCCACTGGGGCATTGTGTTTTGGGCTGGATCTAATCGGAAATGTGAATTTGAAAGTGTGTTTTGGGAAGAAATCCCAAATATTGAAAAGGGGAATGTTTTGGAAAAATGAACTCCAAAAAGTTTTTGAAAGAAATGTAAACGAATGTTTTGTAAGAAAAAGTGGTTTTGGAATGAATTTCCAAATGCTTTGAGAAAAGAAAAGGAAACATGGCTTTTGAAAAAGCATGGATTGGGATTGAATTCCCAAGTGATTGTTTAATAAAAGAAAGGATGATTTTCAAAAAGAGAAAACCAAGTTTTGAAAAAAATGAGATTTATGGTTTTGCCGAGGTTTTGTGGTTTGTATGTTTTGGGGTGCGTACTGGGTGACTTAGATGTCACTCACGCGTGCTATTTGGTTTTCAAGTGCAGACTGCGTGTAGCCGGGTTCCGGTGTAGGAGTTGGAGCTTTTAGCCTCTCATTGTGATCCTGAAGGTGAGCCTTAGTTACAGTTATTTGATGTTTCTGTAATTAGTGTAATTATGCTTGATACTGTGTTTTGGTAGTGTGCCCGGGATCGGGGCGTTGCAAAAGAAGCGATGATAGGAATACCAAACCTGAAGGTATGGTAAAGGCCCGAAAACAATCCCACAATGACACGACGGCAGCTGACCGGACAAGTCTCCGCTCCAATGCTGATGCTATAATGCTATTTGCTAGAGTATTTTGGTGCCTAGTCCTGCACTAAGGCTTGACTGATATCATTATGTTGTGCACTTCAATTCTCAATCTTGTATGGGGTCATAATGCAATTCATCCAATGCTGAGACTGCTCTGTTATTGCCTTTGTGAGGGAAAGGCGTGTGCTAGTTGGGTACTGCTCGCAATTTTGTAGCAAATGCGTAACTATGCAGGGGTATATTCACAACTATGGCCCTATTTGGAACTACTTTTATGTGGCTTTTGGGTAGTTAACTTCTAGCAAACCATGAAAAATCCTAGAAGTAGTTTCAAATAAGGTCATGGAAGCCCACTTTTTAGAGAAGCTACAGCTTCTGGATAAGAGAAATCACGTGTAAAATCATGGTTTTTCAAAAGCTAGCTGGAGGGAGCTTCTAGTAGAAGCTAGATAAATGAGATATAAATTTACATTACTATCCTTGTTTTTTTATTAATTACTAAAGAATGCCATTGGTATTTACAATATTGACATCAAATTAACTATAATGTAAACTTTATGTTTATCACTCAAGAAATCAAAACCTATCGACTCCTTCTCCCTTCTTTCCTGAGATTCCTTCTCCTGTAACCCTAGCTACGACAACGCTAGCATCTCTCTACAGCACCAATGGCGACGGAGTTGTACCTATGGCGATGAAGGGTGGAATCAACCTTGTGGTGGCTAAACCGATGGCGTAATCGACCCTACAGTGGCTAGACCAACGGTGGAGTCAACCCTACGGCGATAGTATCTCTTCAGCAAATGAGGTTTTGAGGTTCTCATCTCCTAGCAGTACATGACTATCGAAACAATCCCACAACACCCCCTCGCTTTGTTTGAACCCGTCGAAAACCTAGACATTACCAGATGGGGAAGAAGAAGTGGAAGGAAGAAGCAATAGAACAATCTCAGCCAATCAGAATGCTCTTTTCACTCTTCACCATCGACAACTCATTCCAGCCAAAACCAAACCTCGATCCCCCCAACTACACGACTGCCATTGCCAGAAATAGTCTCGAAGCAATCAAACCTTGACCTCTCCCCACAAGGTGGAGCTGCAAGCCTAGAGAAGAAGGGGAAGAAGAAGATATGAAAAAGAATGAGATTCTGTCATCTTCGTTGAGGAAGATATGGTCAAGAAGAAGAAGAAGAAGAAGAAGAAGAAGGAGGTGGTGAATGAAGAGGCTACAGATTGAAGGTGAGTAATAAAGGAGGGGTAAATATGTAATTTATATATTAGTAAAATCTAACTTCTACCAATGATCTTTTATTTACCAAACAAGATTTTTTAAAATCACCTAAAATCTAGCTTCTAATGCATACTCTCAAAAGCCAGTTTCTATAAAAAAAAACTCAGAATCTCACTTTTACATTTAGGAGCTTCCAAATGGAGCCTATGCCAACATGAGGGGTGTTGCCATAATTTTCACGACAAGGGGCAAATAGTGATTTTGCTCAATCAAGGTATACTGTAATCCAAGGCACTGTCCCGAGATCTTGCTAGAGACTTCTATAGGTTTACTAAGCCTTGACAACCTAATAGGTGTACTTTGTGCTTGTGTGATTTACATATTTTGTGCTTCATAAGAATTGGGGCATTATGCTTTACTACTCAAACGAAGACGTGCTTAGATAGGATCGTCCAGCTTACAAAGCATTTGTTGCAAGGTTGTGGGTATGTCCATAGCTGCGCAGAGTGTTTGGGGCATTTTATAATTTTGTGATAAAGAGAGGGCATAAATGTAATTTTCCTAGTTGAGTGATGCCTGAAATTAAGTTTCAAGCCCAAAGAGCATTCTGGTTTAATGTTGAGAGAAATATGATGCTTTGCCATGTTGTGTAGCCATTTCTGCAATTTTTCCACATTACTATTGAACAACTATTCTAGGGCATCTGCAACCTTGTTGAATGCTGAGGGGGTGTCTACATTTCTAAGGGGTACTGTTGAAGCTTCATCCATATTTGATGCAATTTTGATATTTTGCAAAAGTTATGGGTATATGTGCAAAATTTGCAAAAGTATAGCATTATTTTGCAATTCTATCGCTTTGAAAAGTTTTCTAGTAGTACTATTAGTTCTAGAGGGTTTGGCCACAGACCCTCCAAACAGAGGTGCACTGAGGCAATTTGCCGGTGTGAGTGTTAAACTGCAATTTTTCTAGACATTTTGCACTTTAACCCTTAGGCATAGATTCTATCTTAGGTGGAAACTGTTGTCCCGAAATGCTGGAGGAACTCTTTAAAACTTGGTAGGCCCCACTAGGTAGTGGTTATAACTGTTGCATTCTTGGTTTTATTCTAGCATGAGTCAATTTATTTTTCCATCTTCCTTCATTCATTTAAAGTGCATTTAATTTTTGAATGTCTTCAAACCAAACCCCTTTCGCATACGCCATATGCACGGGTCACTTTTGCTTCTTCTCCCTTCTTTTCTTCACGCTGATGGTTAGGGCTTGTGAGGGTGGTGGCGAAGGGTGAGAGGCGGCGACGTGAAATGGCGTTGTAACCGAGTGCTGTGGGTTATTGATGGCTATAGTGAGGTGTCAGAGTCGATGCTTGTAACCATGTCGGCGACAGCCTTGTACGTGGCGCGAAAGGCCAAATGCGAGATGGCTAGCAAGGTCACGGCAAAAAACGATAAAAACAACGAAATGCAGGAGTCGCCACCTAATTTACTTAAAACGGGAGACAAGGAAAACCGTTCTAAAACAACAAAAACTGTGCAAATGTGTATGATTTATGCCAATGGAAAAGGACATTACAAACCAAAACATTAGGTAAGGATCCCTGTTACGCATTGGGAAGGTATTAGGCACCCCCGTGCACCCGACAAATCGGTCTTTCATGGTTTTTTGCTCGTTTATTTGGCTATGTTGGCTTTGCAGCCTGTTTCTGTATGCCCAAGGGCGATATGCAATGCTATGCTATGTGCATGTTGTGCCTTATGCTAAATACGAGAAGAAGGACTGTAGGGTGTGTCCTAATGCTCTGTAATGCTACTCGAGTTGTGGACCACACAATGGTGAAAAGATATTTCACTGACATGGCTATGGATCCACTAATATTGAGTGGCTAACATACTCACTTTGCTACATGCAAAACCTATACTATCATGCATGTATGAGTGTGAAATCATGCAGGTATGATCTTGGTATATCCAGGAGATCACACAAGAAAAACCAAAGTCGAAACAAATCAGGAATCATACAAAATAACATGCTAAAGGCCCCTATTTGTACACTGAAACAGGCAGGTGTGCCCGCCTGGTGCGCCAGACAGAGTGCCTGGATGGTGCGCTTGTCTGGTGCGCCAGTTTTGTGTGCCACTGATATGTGCCAGTTCTGTGTGCTCTTGAGGTGAGACCTAGAAACTACAGGACAAACAGTAAACTGACTGATGTGCTATGCTAATATGAAATCATGTAAATATACTAAAGACTGTCTGAAAATTCATCCTAGATGCCAAAACCCTGAACATACATGAATCCACCCCTCTTCCATGAAGTTATATAGGAATGGGTGATAATCTATGAAACCATGGATGGGTCGTGCGCTCAACGGCAAGGGGCCTCACATAAATCACACACTCCTATCTCGATAAGAATCACAGAGCGATTACTAATACTCAAAATCAAAACTAAAACATGCAAAGGAAACAACATAGATGAGAGGGCAAACTACATATAGCATAAAGCAAAGGCATGCAAGGGGGTCATGAGCCCATCAAATTAGTCCTCTTGCATTATCAAAACTCCAATAAAAATCCAATGAAACCCACTAAATGAAATGGCCATCCACATGATCCACTAAAATAGGGGTCAAAAAGCAAGCATACATCTCACCAAGCATATGATTCATCAAGATTATCATAGGAATAAAGCATGATAGGCATAGCTATATAAAAACATGTTCCATGAGAGTGTCATGCTCTATAAACATGGTCTAGCAAACATAAAACTCAGCATATAATCCATCATGAAGAATTTCCCCAAAAGAGCTCATATCCATAGAAAGAAACCCCATACCTCATGAACATAGTCTAGTTATAAGGAAAGGATTATATGCATACCTAATTGCTGTGCTCTTGTTCTTCCCCACAAGTGGCTTGAGATGGACTCTAGTAGCTGAAAATAAAGGTTTCCTTCCTCCCAAGTTGCCTCCAAGTGATGCAAGATGAGGGGTCTTGTGGAGGATATGGGTGTCACGCCCCATATTTTCCATAATAATTTAAAACAATTATATTACGAGAAAATTAAAGCCAAACAGTAAATATCTAACTACCTGGAACCTGTGTGTGCTGCTAGGAGACTCCAAACTATGAGCACTATGCTAAACGTCTGCATGCCTGCACCTGTAAACCAAAACATGAGGAAAAACGTATGAGTGACAAAAGTCACCCAGTACACACCCCAAGGAAAACCACGGAAAACAAAACTATAATCAATTTTCCTTTGAAATTCATTTCACAAACCATTTTCTCAAAACCTCATAAACCAAGCCCACACCGGAAACCACAACCAGGGATCTTCTAGTCCAAAGCCACAAGAAAAGTCCCTCAATGGCCAAAACTACACACAGTGAGTCGAGAAGCCCAGCGTTAGGCAACCAAACTCTGGCCACAAGCAGTCTGCTGAGGAGCGACCACAACGTTC
This sequence comes from Posidonia australis, assembly GCA_024699735.1. Classification (NCBI taxonomy): domain Eukaryota; kingdom Viridiplantae; phylum Streptophyta; class Magnoliopsida; order Alismatales; family Posidoniaceae; genus Posidonia; species Posidonia australis. Next base: position 7,605 of record JAMKQA010027716.1, read on the forward strand.
TGCACTGCCACGGTGACGGCTACCCTGTGTAGGAGCGTTCACCGTCTTGCGATTCCCCTCTCTCAGGAGAACCCTCAAAAGCCAACCCCTCCCTGGGAAGGTTTTCCTGTCTCTCAGGACGCTACCAGCTATGGGACACGTGTCCCACTTGCACTGGCCACCTTAGGGTACGCCTCCTCATGGCGTCTTCCACACATGGTGCTCAGGAGGGAGTATCGTACCTCAACTCCCGACAACACCCGAGCCTCAGTGCTCACAATGACTGTAGGAGTATCATACCTCCCTATCATGTCACAAGACACTTTAACCCGCGGAGCACAACCCTAGCCTCAAGACGACAGTCAAGGAGTCTCATACCTCCATGACCCGATGCCCCTCAGCCTCAGGTATCTTGGCCCTCAACCTCAACTTGGGAGTCACGCCCGACCACCCGAGAATGTCGTCACATTCCCTGGTCCTGACGACATGGTCCCACACTGTCTCGGCCTGCACACAGAAAACTAGGAAAACATTTTCCAAAACAGGCCAACTATTTCGTTGAAATCCATTTCCAAAACTATTTTCGTATCTTTTGAAAATTCCTCCAAAACCTCGGCAAAGAGACGCGTCAGGTGTCCCAAGGGACCACTGCTGATGGCCCACATCCCATCTTATAGGGACGAAACACAGCAATCCAGAAAGCCCTTGGAAAACACATTTTATAAGCACATTTGGGCCCAGATTCGACATGCCGAAAACAGGTTCGGTATGCCGAAAACCCTTGGTTCGGTAGGCCGATCTGGATTGGTCGACTGAATCAGGTCAACAGTCAACACTCAGGCCAAATTCGATATACCAAAACTAGTTCGGTCAACCGAAATCTCCTGATTCGGACCACCGTTCAAAATCGAACGACAGAATTTCGACTAGAGGACCTAAACTGATAGAAAAACAGTATGCCAAATATAATCGGTATACCGAAATCCACTGATTCGGTATGCCGATTCCAGTTCGGTCTGCTGAATTCTATGAAACCAGAAAATGACCCAAACCCTATCGTTTGAGATCCCCCCAATTGGGACCTCCGATCGGACCCCCTAAACAAGCACCAAAAATCTTGCATAAAACAAGCGATGTAGACCCTCGAGTCTACTCCAAATCCCAACAAACAAAACTAAAATCCATTCACCATGCATCAAAATATAAAATCGAAAAGGAAGAAGGGTCAAAACGACCCAAAACACAACCATCGGCATAAATGCCCATAAATCCACCATAAATACACAATAAATTCTAGGAAAGTAAATTTACCTAGATTCCATGCAACCCTATCAATTTCTATCATTTTCATGCTCTCTATTTCATGAGGTGGAGATGTGTACCTCAAAACGAGCTCTAGCGATCTCCAGCGCAACCACGGCCTCACCACGATCTCAGGGACACTCCACCCAAGCTCCACGCGCCACCCGAGCCACCGCAGCCCTCTGCTTCTCTCCCTTAATCTCTCTCTCTCTCGGCGCGTAACAAGGGAGACGGGTGGAAGGAGAAGGGGCAGAGAAGGAGGAGTGGGGAGGAAGGGAAAGAAGGGTGGGGAGGGAGAAGTGCGCGTCGAGGAGGAGAAGGAAAGAAGAAGAAAGCGGCGATGAGCGGCGGAGGAGTGTGGTGCGGCTTATAAAGCCTGCACACGCAGTAGCTGGGAGTGTGCTCACCTGCACGTCTCAGCCATCGGCACACTGCACAAGCACACCGACCACTCCGCCCAACCACCAGCCACAACCAACAACCCACGAATGCAGGCCCCACACGGACCCCACACCTGGGCCCCACACGCACAGTGCCACAATGCACAGTGCCAAACCACGCACAGAGACACGCAAACAGAAGTCAGCCCACAAGGCCCAAGCCTAAAAGCACAAAACCACATAACGGGCCTCGGAACAGTAACACCCATCCAGAAATAAAATTCATAAAATGTAAATAATTACAAAATGAATTTTACGGGTGTTACAATGGGTGAATGGGCTTTCTCCTATGATAAGTAGGTGATTTCTTGCTCAAAGGTGAAAGTTTTGGCTACAGGGAAAAGCTAGGTCGTGGATGCTTGTATGGTAAGGTGCAAGGGCTCTTCCTCTCTCTCTTTTTCCAACCCCTTTCACCAATGGCCACCCAAGGTATTATATAGAGAATGATCTTGGGACTTTTGGAAGTTCTAAGGTCTTAAGAAACCAAAGGACTCCACCCAAGACCACATGAATGCTCCTCATAGTAATTATGGTGGAAAGTAATAGCGCACTACGGGTATCATGGCCTGAGCTTCATTAGGTAAATGAATAGCCAGTGACCTGGAAATCGAGGTGGTGTGCCAGGTATGTGTGCCTGTTAGGTGCACCAGATTGGTGTGTCAAATTAGTGTGCCAGTTAGGTGCTCTAGATCTGTGCGCCATCTAGGTGCTCCTTTGTGGTGCGCCAGCTTAGTGCTCCAACCAGGTGTGCCAGGCTGGTGTGCTATCCAAATGTGCTGGAAAGTGTGCTATTTGCGTATTCCAACTAAATCTGTTGAATTGGTATGCTAGCCTAATGTGCAAGAGTTTGTCCTAGGTTAATAGGATGTTGGTCTTACATCTGGACTTTAACCTATGGCTTTAGGTTGGTTTGATGTGCTTGGAAGATTCTGGGTTTTTGGAAAGCGAGATCTGAATTCATTGCCACTAGATGCACCAACGAGCCGCCTCAAAATTAGGATGTCTACAGATGCCCCTCCCTAAGTGAGGTCGAGGGATGAAGGGAACTGAGATCAATGTTCAAGGTTGATAAGACACCCTATTTTCAAGCCTACGGGAAGATGATGTTTACTATAGACATAGGGGTCACCTATCCAATGGATGCACTGGAAATCATGATTTGTTGCCAAATGCAAATGCAAAAGTACAACTAACATGCATGTGGATACTGAGCCAAACATTGAAAATCAATGCAATGCCAATGTAGTGATAAGCTAAAATGTCAATGTGAGAGTTGTGACACCTAGGCCTGATTATCCATTTTAATTGTAAACCATGTTATTAGTTGTAATATTGTATAAATGGTTTATTAATAGATAATTTGTTGTTTCTTGTGAGTGTGAGGGTTTGGTAGGCTTTTTGTGCACTTGTTTGTGATTTGGGACCAATGTGGAGTCCGATTTGAGGATGCAAAATCGTCTCGATTTGCGTGTCCATCTTTTTCCCATCCTCTTTCTTTCTTTTTCTCTCTCTCACGAGCTCTCACCATCTCTGTCTTCTTCTTCTTCCCCGACCCGTGCCACCACACGACGGCAGCTCGTGTCTCCCTGTCCCTTTTGAGGCAATAGGCAGTCGGCACGATATGGGGAGGAGGAGGAGATATAAAGGGGCGGAGGAGAGCGAAAGAGGAACCGGAACCGAGAGAGAAAGAAGGAGAGGAGTGGTGTGTGAGCCAGAGGAGGAGTGCCCTGTCCACGTGGTTTGTCGGCAGAGAAAGCTTCGCCGGGGAGAGGAGAGGTTCGCTAGAGTGTGGGGGAGGTCACCAGAGTGCCACCAGAGGTACGCGACCCTCTTCCTCTCTCGTTTCCACGCTTTCAGTTTACCATGTTAAATGTATGAAAAATGAGAATAAATGCATGTAAAATCATAGAAAGATAGCAGAATGGATGAGAATGTGATGGATAGCATGAATATGTAGATATCATGCGTTAGGATGAAATTTGGTGGATTTATGTAAGTTTTAGGGATGTAAGTTACAATGATTCATAACGATCTTCACTCCTTTATGATTTTCGTATTGATTTCATGATGAATGGATTCATAAATGGTTTGTGGGGTTTTGAAGTAGACTCAAGGGTCTACACTCCATGATTTATCCATGATTTATGATGCATGTTTGAGGGGTCCACTGGAGGTCCCCATTTTAGGCAAAATGTGTAGGCAGAAATGTTCGGGACACGGGCAATTCGACATGTTGAACTGGGTTCTGTATACCAAATTATTGTCAGAATACCTTGTTTCGATAGACCAAAATTACTCCATCGACCGAAACAGGGAGTTTCGATATACCGAACCAGAGATTTTCGGTATACCCAACTTGGTTTTCGGTATACTAATTTTACCTTGGCCTTGATACATTAATGTGAATAGGGAAATGGAGATTTAACGGTTTTGAACAGATAATGAGCATGTGTTTAGGGTGCCCTTCCCATGTAAATGTCATGGAGGAATATGGAACCCAAATAAGTAAATTTGGGAATGGTTTTGGGTTTGAAACCATAAGAATGAATAAAAATGATTAATGTATGGTTTTATGTAATTTTGGACATGGGACCCAATTTATGATTTTAAAGCATGGTTTTTTCATGAATTGAGTTGGGACCCCAGTAGAGGGTCATGTGTTGCATGGATAGATTCCTGCAATGAAGAGAATGAAATGAAAATGGTTTTGAAAGGAAAATATAAGAGTTTTTGAAAATAAAATACTTAGAATGTGTTGTGGAATCACGGGGGTTGGTGTCAACAATATGGTAGGAGAATGACACTCCAAAGAAACAATTGTTAGACACGATTGTGATTGCAGTGTGGAACCACGAGTGGATGGTGTCAACGAATTGTAAAAATATCAATTGTCTAGGATTGGACTTGTGAATGGTCCTAAAATCCTAGAATTAAATAAGAATTGTGTTTTAACCAGTTACCAGCTAGTGTTATGATTTTGGTTTTGAGCCCTGGAGGCATTGTATTTTACGCTGAACCTGGTCGAGAATACGATTTTCTCAAGATATGGGCATAGATTTAAAAATGTATAAAGGAAAGAGATATGAGTTTTGAAAGTGGTTTTGGTTTTGGGAAGAAATCCCAAGCATTGAAAAGAAAGATGAGTTTTGGGAAAGACCATGGCTTTGGAAACAAAATTCCAAATTTTTTAAAAAGAAACGAAAAAGTGAGTTTTGAGAAATGCATAGGTTTGGGAATAGGTTCCCATGTGATTTCAAAGGAAAGAAGGAAATGACGTTTTAAAATGGATTTTCAAAAGAAAACCAAGTTTTATAAATTAAAAGCTGTATTTTTAGTGCTTTTGCTAGATTTTGTTGTTTGTGTGTTTAGGGCGGGACATAATAAGTCAGCAAAGTCTAGTCAACCTGGACGCTAGACAATTTAACGGTTGTCAACTGAGTAGTTAGGGTTACTAGCCTAAAGAGAAAGGAGCATGACAAAACAAATGATTTGTCAAACAATAAACAAGAGACCCTGTCTGCATGGACATAGGGCAAGCAAAGGGTTTCGCGCTCGCGAAATACAAGAAGAGGACAAATGACTTCGATTGTACGACACGAAGTCAAGCAGAGGATTTCGCACCCACGAAAATCCAAGAAAAGTAAAGGACCTCGACCGCTTAGTCAAAGGTCGACTTTGACCGTCTGGTCAAAGTCACGCACAGTGATTTTACGCTCGTGAAAATCCAGGAAAAGAAAAGGACCTCGACCGTCCGGCCAAAGGTCTACTTTGACTGCCCTGCCAAAGTCAAGGATTTCGTGCCTACGAAAATCAAGGAAAAGAAGAGGATCTCGACTGTTCGGTCAAAGGTCAGCTTTGACTGCCTGGCTAAAGTCAAGGATTTCATGCTCACAAAAGTCTAGGAAAAGAAAGGGATTTCAACCGCCTGGTCGATGGTTGACTTTGACCACCAACCAAAGTCAAGGATTTCACGTCTGCGAAAATCTGAGGAAAGAAGAGGACCTCGACTGTCCGGTCAAAGGTCGACTTTGACTGCCCAACCAAAGTCAAGGATTTCACGATCGCGAAAATCCAAGAAAAGGAGATGATAATAGGATCTCATCCGCTCAGAATAAGAAATCGAAAAGAAAAGCGATAATCCCTGGATTGTCCCTTAGGAAGGAAATAGGCTCTGATTGCGTCTTCAGAGGGCAAAAGGGTAATTATGCTCACTACTGGCTCCATTGCACTAAAACCCGTATTCTTGCAGAAAGGCGTGTGAAATATTCTTTGAAATAACTTTGCGGAGGCTTCAATCTCATTTGGCACCTTCTGCAAGTTTTGCAAAAGGTTAGGACCTATTCGTAATTTTCCAAAGTTGAGGGGCTTTACTGCAAATTAGCCTGACATGATAAATCTCTGATGGCTGTACTACTGCTATCCTATGAAGCTTGAACTTTACCGAGTATTTGTAAATTTCTGCTCAAATGCGACTTTTTGCACTATTCAAAGGCTATTTTGCAAATTTTGCGGTGTTGGGGGGTTTGAACAAATTACCCCATCTGGTGAACTTTTTGAAGACTATGACATTGTTTTCTAAATACATTTCACTTTGTCTTTCAAATGCAAACTGCCAAGTGCTAAGGGTCAGAACGTAATTTTTGCAGTCATCTTGCACTTTGGACCTTGGAAATCAAATTTTCCGCATTGCTGATGTATGACAGGGTTCGTTGGATAACTGCCATAACTGCCAAATCATATGCTGCATTTCATCTTACAACTTAAGATTATGAATGGGCCTGTGCTTCATGGTTTCATTACTCTTTTCTGTTTTTATTTGTCCTTTTCTTCTTTATTTTCCTTCCACTTATTTCTTCTCATTTATTTCCCCTCTTATTGTTTTGCCCGCCCCCTTCTTCTTCTTCTTCTTCTTCTTTATTTCTGCCTTTCATTAGACGAAACCCACTTCCCCATTTCTCCATTTCTCCTCCTCTTCCCAACGGCCACACCCCACTCTCCTTGAGGCTGACGGTGGGTGCTCTTGGTGGTGGTGCGCTGGTGTGGTGCTCGGGGTTCGTGCGGTGGTGTGGTGCGACGACTAGGTGCGGCGGCGGCGGTGGTGATGGACCGGACCCTCCGAGACTGGATGGAGAGGGGCTCACTGGTGGAGGTATCCCTTCTTCTTCCTCTTCATTTTGTTTTTTTTTTGGTGCTTGCATTCTTTTTTTTTTCTCCATGATGGTCGACGGCCTGTGGTGGGTTCCGACGGGGTGGTGGCTTGAATGGGTAGGTGAAATGAATAATACCCTGGTATCCCAATTCTATGCCAACATGACATATTCTCATTCTCTAGCTCATTCCTATATATGTGGTAATACCATAGAGTTTGACAATGTTTTACTCGGTCTGTTATTTAAAATTCCATATTCCGGGACCGACATCACCCTATCTATTTATGAGTTAGATTGGTCCTATGGTGAAATGAATAAAGCCATATCCTTGAACCCTAGGAGCACATTCAAACCTAGTAAGATCAAACAACTCACCAAACAAACACGTATTATTGCCTACATAGTGGCTGCCAATTTAGTCCAAAAGAAGGGCCACCAAGATGAATTGAGTGAACTTACTTATAAAGCTATCTATGCCATTGTCAAACAAATTCCGGTTAATTGAGGTCAAGTGATTTTTCATTGTATCACTCATGTAAAAACCAAGTTGTTTTTTGGACCTCCCTTAACTTATTTGTTTGAAAATTATGACATTTCTCTTGATGACGAACCAAGCCTACCTGTCAAAACCAAACCCTTAGGAACTCAAGCCGTGGCCAAAATGAAACAATCCATTGAACTTCATAGTAAACTCAAAAATCTTCCAGAGGACTCCTTTTCTGCACCACCACAAACACAAGCAAGAAATGAAGACGCCAGTTCTGAAGAAGTAGCAGAAGAAGAGTCTGATACATCTAAGAAATTGGATTCTCTTCAACAACAAATGGCGGAGATGTGTCTTCAACAAAAGAAAATGATGGTCATCCAAATACAACAACAGAAACTGATTTCTGACTTGATGCTTCAACAAAATCAACGACATCAAGAGTATATGGAAAGCATAAAGAAACTGAGTGATCGGGTCAAGGCGTACCAGGACACGTTTCAAGAATATCACCAGGATATTCTTGAACACATAAATCCGGCCTCTCCTTAGTTTTGTTCTTGTAACATTTCTTGGCTATTTCTTTACAATGTTATGAGATTTGGACATCTATTGATTCTATGTAATTAACTTGAGTTATTAATGACTCTGTCTTTTGTTTTGATTTCCTCTGGTTGTCTTGTTCGATATTGATTCTATATAATAATTATAGCTAAAAAGGGGGAGAATTGTTTGTCACATATCATATTTTTGATTATGTCAAAAAGAGGGAGAAATAAGTAACATATATAAAAATATATGAAAATATCAATTTAAAGGATAACAACACATATGAAAAGGGAAGCTTAGTTTAAGGGGGAGGTTATTGAAAATTTGTATAAAATTTTATCCTATATGATTATAACTCATAATCGATATTTTGATTTTGTCATCATCAAAAAGGGGCAGATTGTTAGAAATATATTTTGTTTTGATGATTACACCTGGACAAATGAATTTTTATATATTTTCATGAAAGAAGAAATTACTTGTTGTAAATGACGTACTTAGAAAAAGTTGTAAATTAAAAGTATCAGAATCGGCATACCGAAGGAAAATTGGTATACCGATACAGCAAAAATCGGCATACAAAACGGCATTCTGAGATTAAAGATGAAGAATCCAGAAACAGCATACCGGATAAAAACGGCATACCAAAGCAAGAACTATCGGCACATGCAACGGAACTCCGAAGAATGCTGTGAAAACAAATTGAAGATAAAACGGCATACCAGGTTAAAACCGTATACCGTTTCAGGAGAATTTGGCATACCGAAAGAGTTTCGGCATACCGAATTGCCCGAGAGTTGCTGATTGAAGATTGGTTTGGCATTCCGATGAGCAAAATGGCATACCGATTATATAGCCGTTTATGACCATTTTCTAGATGTTAGACACACTCTTCGACGATTCTTCGGCTATAAATAGGACCTCGATGTACCTTGATAAATCATCACATTGAGATACTTGTAATTCTTTATTTCTCTGCTCAAAATTCTGTCCTACTTTCTCCTCACAAGCAAGATTGTAATTCAAGTGTAAAAGTGCTCTGTGAGAGGGAAGTCATTGAGTGTAAAGCTACAAGGAGAGGCTCTAGCTTCTTGGGAACGAGAAGTGGAAGGAGCTAGGATTGCATTGGAGGGATTGCAAAAACAACTAAGTGTTGCTTTGTTTTGCAAATAAAGGGAAAATCTCAAGAGGGTCTTCAGGAGTGGACTAGGCTGGGGTTTGGCCGAACCACTATAAGCAGCTTGTGTATTCATTGTCTCTCATCTCCTTCATGTGCATGAATTAGTGTTAACATCAAACTTGTATGATTTTGCTATAGTTTCTTATTTTTTTTGGGATATACTTCATATTGTCAAACTTATACCTAAAATTAGGAAATTTGATATTAAAAAATTAATATTCTCTATTC
>JAMKQA010027717.1:0-19529 GCA_024699735.1 Posidonia australis
AAAAACTTATCCTCAAAGTGAATTAGTAAGAAAAATTCTTAGGTCTCTAACTCCCGAATGGGAAAAGAAAACCACAGCTATAGAAGAAGCCAAGGATCTATCTACCTACTCCTTAGAAAACCTAATAGGTAACCTAACCTCATATGAAATCCAGATAAAAGAAAAAGACAAACTAGAAGTTGAGAACTCTAAAAAGAAAAATATTGCTCTAAAAGTTACATCTGATTCGGAAGAATCCGAAGAGGAAGATGAGGAAATAACCTTGTTAACTAGAAAATTCAAGAAGTTCATAAAAAGAGGAAAATTTCATAGGAAACTAAACAAACACCAAGATAAAAGTAAAGATGATCTTCCACTATGTTTTAAATGTAATAAACCAGGACATATTAAAAGATATTGCCCACTTCTTAAAATGAAAGTTAACAAAAGAAATGAAAAACCCTTCAATAAAAAAACCCTCCAAGCCACTTGGGATGAGAGTGACTCATCTTCAGATGAGGACTCCGGTTCTGAGAATGAGAAAGCTAATATGTGCTTCATGGCACAAGCCAGCCCTTCAACTGATTTGGAAAACATAAATATGGAAGAACTCTTAGAAACTTTCAATGAATTGTATGAAAAATATAGAAACTTTAAATCCATACACAAACATCAAAACCTAAACATAGAAACTCTCACTTCCAAAAATGAAAAGTTAATTAATGAAGGAAAAATTCTCCTTAATGAAAACGATGAGTTAAATCAGAAAAACATTGAACTTAAACAAGAAGTTAAGCATATGAAATATAACATGAAAAACCTAGAAAAAGATATTGCCACCCTAAAACTTAAAGGTAATGACCTACTCAATACAGTGATAAAGTTCATAAAAGGAAAAGAAAATTTAGATAAAATCCGATCAAGTCAAAGACATCCATCAAACAAACATAGAATAGGATATACAGAACATAACAACATCCCTTATGAAAACGGATTCATTAGACCTATCACAAATGAGAAATACATATTTATAGTAAGAAAACAAATTTGGAACAATCAAATAAATTATAAAGCAAAGAAATCAAAAATGATGTGGGTACCTAAAAACTTACTTGCATCTTATGATGCAGGAAAATCATGAATTCAAAATGGATCTTAGACAGTGGATGCTCCCGACACATGACAGGAGATCATAGTCTCTTAAGTACGTTGTGTACTAAAGAAAATGGAGCAGTCACTTTTGGAGATAATGCAAAGAGAAGAATTGTGGAAATAGGAAATGTCGGTAACTCTCTTAATCCTTCTATTGAAAATGTGGTACTTGTTGATGGTCTTAAACATAACTTGATAAGCATAAGTCAACTATATGACATAGGCTATAAAGCAATGTTTGATAAATATGAATGCACAATCATAGATAACAAAACTAATGAAGTCATATTCACTGGAAAAAGGAAAAATAATGTATATAAACTAAAAATTTCACTTAAACCTGATGTGACTCTATTTTGCCTTGCATCTTCAAATGAAGATTACTGGTTATGACATAAAAGACTTGGTCATACCAATATGGGACAGCTTTCTAAGTTATCCAAAAGTGACCTTGTAATAGGACTATCAAAAATTGATTTTAAAAAGGACAAATTATGTGATGTATGTCAATTTAGAAAACAAACTAAATCATCATTCAAAAGTAAAGACATTTTTTCTACTTCCAAACTACTTGAGCTAATTCATATGGATTTATTTGAACCAAGTAGAACACTAAGTCTAGGAAGTAAAAGATATATTTTTGTCATCATCGATGATTTTTCACGCTTTACTTGAATTTTCTTCTTAGCAAATAAAAATGAGGTTTTCAGTGAATTTCAAAAGTTTTGCAAAAAGGTTTAAAATGAAAAAGGATTAAAAATCATTAAAATAAGAAGTGACCATGGAAGGGAATTTGAAAATGATGATTTTGAAATTTTTTGCGCTTTGAACACTGTTTTTTCCTCCTCGAACCCCTCAACAAAATGGAGTTGTAGAAAGAAAAAATATTAATCCGCCTTCTCCTTAATTCTATTGTAATTTGGCTGTTTTTTGAACTTATATTATATATTGGATGTTTTTTTTTTATCATCTGTCTTGCTATTATATATGCTTTTTAATTATGTCAAAAAGGGAGAGTAATAAATAAGATATGAAAATATATGACATGTAATAATAAGAATATGAAATTATATGACATGAGAATATCAATATATGACAAAGGGGAAGTTTAGTTTAAGAGGGAGAAAAAGCCAAAAGAAGCAAGGTTTAGCTTAACGGGGAGGAAAAGTCAAAAGACGTTGAGTCTACATTTTAAATTTGATATTCTGATATTTTGATTTTGTCATCATCAAAAAGGGAGAGATTGTTAGAAATATCTTGTTTATTTTGATGATTACGTCTGGATATATTTTCATAGAAATAAAAGGCTGAAGGATTTATATGTTGAAAATCTATGTACTCAAAAAAAGGATTGAAGAATATAATTAAGTTATGTAAGGTTTATTTTGTAAAAAGTCAAATATTTATAGAGTTTCATTAAGTATCAAAATCGACATACCGAAGGAAAATTCGACATACCGATTCAGGAGAAAACGGCATACCGAAGAGAAAAACGACATACCGAGTCAGGAGAAAACCGTATACCTATCGACATTCCGAATTCAAAGAAGAAGAAACCAAATCGACATACCGAGGAAAATCGACATACCCAAGCAGGAGAAAACGACACTAGCATCGGAATTCCGGAAAAACTGAGGAGATAAAAATGAAGACAGAAACAACATACCGTTTCAGGAAAAATCGGTATCCCGAAATAATTTCGGCATACCGAATTACCCGTCAAGTGCAAACTGAAGATCAAAACGGCATACCGGAGGTCAAAACGGCATGCCGAAAGACTAGTCATTTGTGACCGTTTTCTAGTCGTTAGACACATCTTTCGATGATCTTATGGCTATAAATAGGACTCGATTAAACCTCGATAATGACACACCTCTACATACTTGTAATTCTATATTCTTTCTGTCATTTATTCTCATCACGAGCGATATTGTAAAGCTATTGTTGTAATCGAGCTTTGTAAGAGGGAAGTCTCAAACTTGTAAAGCATTAGGCAAAGGCTCTAGCTTCTCGGGAATAGAAAAGTGGGAGGAGCAAGAGAGGAGTTGGTGAGACAACCAACAAGTAAGTTCTTGATTGTTTTAAGAACAAGGGAAAAATCTCAAGAGGATCTTGAAGGACTAGGCTGGGATTGCCAAACCATTATAAATCGCTTGTGTTTTTCAATTTCTCTCAACCCTATCTTGTGCATTTATTTTCTGTGCCATCAAGTATATATGATAAGTATTAGTTGATTAAACACATTGCTTGTAATTTCTAATAATATCTAAAATTAGGCAAAGTAATATTAAAAACTAAGATTCTCTATTCACCTCCCCTCTAGAGAAGCCTTTCGATCCTACACTTTCCCCCTCCGGTGACGTGAACAACCCTTGTCACCGGCCAAAAATGGTTTGCTAGGCTATGTTTTCTCTCAAACACTATTATGGTTTCTTTTCTTATGTGATACATTACTATTTCCTGCTGTTATTATCCTTATTTCCACGTACTCTTGCATTTATGGCCTCCTCCTTAGTCCCTGTTTCTAGGGAAGTTATGTTGCATGCTCTCAGTAGGGCATCTATCAAACTTGATGGTAAAAGCTATCTTATATGGGTAAAGTTTATTCAAGTTTTTCTGAGAGTCCATAAAAAAATCAAGCATATTAATCATGATCCTCCTGATGTAAAGTCTACAGAGTACGATAACTTACTAGTCTCTAATTATGGTGTTATTACTTGGTTGTTAAATAACATGGAGTCCCAAATCTCTCATAATGTAGTTATGCTTCCTACTGCCAAAACAATCTGAGATACCTTGAAAGTCACCTATGTTCAAGACAAGAATATTACTCGGGTTACTGAGATATATGATCAGTTCTTCTCCTTCCAGTCTGTTCAAGATCTATATACTTCTATTCGAGTTCTTCTGGACGAACTTGAAATTCTTCAACCTTTGGTTCCTGATGTTCTGGCATCAGTATAGAGAAGAGCTTATAGTTACGAAATTTTTATTAACACTACATCTTGAACTTGCCTCTCAGGTGCATGACCACATTCTTAGTACTGATTCTGTCTCGTCATTGACATCTGCCTTCTCTCGTGTTTTACGTGTTTCTACTGCGATTCCGACGGTACATAGCGATCAATCTACCTTAACTGTATCTACCATGGTCGTGGTCGAGGTCGTGAACAGGACCGTGATTCTTGAGGAGGACGTGGCAACCGCAGGGGTAATCTTAAGTGTGATCATTGTGACCGCATGAATCACTCATCAAATCAGTGTTGGGCAAAATTCGACAAACCATACTAGGCCAATAATGTTACTAAAGACACCTCTGAGCCTCCTCCCAACTTCAATGATACTGTGATCATTTCTCAGATAGAGTATGCTCACTTCCTTCAATCACAGACTACTACAATTACTACACACACTACTCCATCAGATACACCAACATTATTCACGACTTCTGATGCTGACTGAGTGGTTGATTCAAGTGCGTCAAAGCATAAGTTCGGTACTCGCCATCCTTTTTCTTCCATGACTACTTCGGTTTCTACCTTCTCTGTTACAATTACTAATGGAACACGTTCACTTGTCCACGGACAAGGAAATGTGTCTCTTTCCAACAACCTCACTTTGAATGATGTTCTTTATGTACCAAATTTTTCTGTTAATTTACTTTCTGTTAGTCAACTTACCAAAACCCATAACTGTGCAGTAACCGTTTTTCCTACTCATCTTCTTATACAAGGCCTGCAGACTGGGAAGCACATGGGTTTAGGACCTGAGCGAAATGGTTTATACTGTCTTAGTAGTCGCACGACAACTACTACCCCTGCGTATACAACGTCCACTGTTGAGTTCTCTTTTTTGTGGCGTTGTCGTCTTGACTACCCGTCTTTTGAAAAGTTAAAGAGTCTTTTACTAAAGTCTGTACCCGTCAATAAATTCCTGTCACGCCTTGAATTTCTCATAACAATTTAAACAAGTTAAATTACGGAAAAATTAAAGCCAAACAGAAGATATTAAACTACCAAGAACCTATGTGTGTGACTACGAGACTCCAATCTATATACATTACACTAAACCTCTGCATGCCTGCACCTGCAACCCTAAAATACAAAAAAAACGTATGAGTGACAGGAGTCACCTAGCACGCACCTTACAAAAACAACGGAAAACAAAACCATGATAAATTTTCTTTTAAATTTATTTCGCAAACCGTTTTCTCCAAAACCCCACAAACTAGGCTCACACTGACCAAAAACCACAAATGAGGCTCTATTAGCCTAAAACCACAAGCACGACCCTCAATGACCAAAACCACACACAGTGAGTAGGAAAGCTCGACGCCAGGCAACCAAACTCTGACTATAAGCAGTCCACCGAAGAGCGACCACGATGTTCTGCACTGCCACGATGAAGCTACCCTGTGCAGGAGCGATTACCATCCCGCGATTCTCCCTACCTAGAGAACCCTTACAAAGTCAACCCCTCCCTGGACAGGCTGTCCTGTCTCTCAAGACGCTACCAGCTACGAGGCACATGTCCCACCTGCACTGGCCATCACAAGGTCTACCTCCTCACGGCGTCCTCCACACACAGTGCTCAGGAGGAAGTGTCATACCTACACACCAACAACACCCAAGCCTCGGTACTCATAGCAACAACAGGAGTATCATATCATCTCGTCATACCATAAGACACCTCAACCTGTAAACCACAACCCTAACCATAAAACAACAATTAGGGAGTCTCATACCTCCAAAATCCGATGTCCCTCAGCCCCAGGTATCTCGATCCCCGACCTCGACAAAAGAATCGTGTCCGGCTACCCGAGAATGTCATCACATTCCTGGTCCCGACGACACTGTTCCACACTGTCTCAGCCCGCACTCAGAAAACTAGGAAAATCATTTTTCCAAATCAGTCAACTCATCTCTTTTGAAAACATTTTCGAAATCATTTTATATGTTTGAAAATTCTTCCAAAATCTCGACAAAATAACACATCAAGTGTCCCAAGAAACCACCACTGACGACCCACAATCCCATCTCAAAGGGACAATATAAGTCAATCCGAAAAACCTTCAGAAATCATATTTTATAGCATATTTAAGTCCTAGTTTGGCATGTTGAAAAACAGGTTCATAATGCCGAAATCCACTGATTCGGCATGCCGTTCTCTCTCCGGTATGTCGAATTCACTAGATCGGTCGACCGAAAGAATTCCACAAGCCGAATTGATCGGAAGACCCATACTGTCAGAAAAACGACATGCCGAATGCATTCGGTATACCGAAATTCACTAATTCGGTATGCCGTTTCCACTTCGATAAGCCGAATTCTGCGAATCCTAGAAAACGACCCAAAACCCTACTTCCTAAATCGCCCAAGTTGGAACCTCCGATTGGACTTCCCAAACAAATACCAAAAATCTTGCATAAAACATAAAGTGTAGACCTTCAAATCTACTCCAAAACCTAATAAACAAAACCAAAATCCATTCACTATGCATCAAGATATAAAATCACAAAGGCATAAGGGTCAAAACAACCTAAACACAACCACCGCCATTAATGTTCATAAAACCACAATAAATTCTCATAAAATCACAATAAATTCTAAAAATATAAATTTACCTAAATTTCATGCAATCCTATCAATTTCTACCAATTTCATGCTCTCTATTACAGGAGTTGGAGATACGTACGTGAGAAACGCTCCAACGATTCTCCAACCGACTCCAGCAATCACGACACATCCACGGCCACACCACGACCACAAGAACGTGACTCCGAAGCTCCGCGCACCACCACATGCCGCCGCACACTTCCGCCAACTCGCAAACACACCGAACAGAGAGGAGAACACAGGAAGGAAAGGAACAAGGGAGGGAGAATGAGAGACACAGGAAAAGGTGGAGGTGAGTGGAGGGAGAAAGAACGAGTGGAGGGAGAGAGGGAAAGGTAGCATGCACGGGACGGAAAGGAATGCACGGAGAAGAAGAGAGAAGCTCGGGTCGTGCATGGTAGAGAGTCCTGGCTTAAAAACCACGCATGGAGAGTAGGTGATCGCGTACATGTAACCAATCAACCACGTGCACACCAACATTTCCTTAGCTGTCAGCCTCGTCAACCACTGCACGGACCCAACAACCCACCACAACCAAGAGATCAATAGCAAGTGTCGACAACCGGCCCACAACGCTGGCCCCACACGGACCCATACCCCGACCCCACAAGCACAGTGCGAAAATGCACAATGCCAACTATGCACAAGGACACGAAATCAGAAGCCGATCCACAAGGCCTAAGCCTAAAAGCACAAAATCATGCAAACAGGCCTCAGAACAGTAACACCCATTCCGAAATAAATTCATTAAAATGTAGATAATTACAAAATAAATTTTATGGATGTTACAATTCCAGTATGAGTCTTGTCAACTTGGAAAGCATCGTCGATCCTCATATCCTACACATCAGGATAAATAAAGTTGTGCTCCCATAAAATTGGTTCATTCTGATGTGTAAGGTCATTGTCGTATTGAGTCTGTTCAGGGTTTTAGGTATTTTATTGTTTTTATTGATGATTTTTCTAGAATGACTTGAATTTATCTTCTAGAAGATCAAACTTAAGTGGTCAATGTTATCCAAATTTTTTTGATTTTTGAATGAAATAAAAATTTAATTTTCTGAACCATTACGTGTGTTTCGCACTGATAATGCGCTTCAATATGTTCAACGTAATGTTTCTCGTATGTGTGAAGTCCAGGGAATCCTGCATCAAACCTCGTGTCCTAGAACTTCGCAACAGAATGGTGTGATTGAACGCAAATATCATCATTTATTGGATGTTACTAGAACAATTATGGCACAAATGAAAGTTCCTCCACAACTATAAGCTGATGCAGTTCTTACAGCATGTCATCTCATTAATCGGATGCCTTCCTCTGTTCATGATAGCATTCCTCACTCTCTCTCATTTCCCCAGAAATCTCTTTTTTCTCTGCCACCAAAGGTTTTTGGATGTTTATGAGGATACTCACCTAAATTTGGATAAGCTTTCTCCCAGGTCTATCCGATGTATGTTTGTCAGATACTCTCGGACTCAGAAAGGGTATCGCTGCTTTGATCCAGTGAGTCGAAAATATCTTCTTTCTGCAGATGTCAAATCCTTTGATCCTTTTTCTTCTTCTACAGCTCCCCCTCCCTTCCTCTACCACTGGATGTCCCAGTTACAGGGTTTATTCCTCGGTCTATCCCTGCATCTTCTACTACTCCTCCTTTACAGGTTTATACTCGACGACCACGACAGCAGCCACCGCCATTAACTTTAGGCTTCGACCAGTCTACTTCCATTGATGCAGGTCTAACTCCTTTTGTCTCCTACACCTGCTTCTGATCTTGACCTTCTGATTGTCCTTTGAAAAGGTGCTCGTGGTTCTGCACATCCCATCTGTAACTTTCTTGCTTATGATCATCTACATCCTATGTATCGGACTTTCGCTTTGTCTGTCATCTGTTTCTGTACCCAAGATGTATCAGGAGGTGTTACAAATACATGAATGGAAAGCAACCATGGATGAAGAAATGTCTACTTTACAGTCTCGTAAGACCTGAGATCTTGTCACATCACATGCTGATACTGAAATTATTAGTTGTCGTTAGGTCTTCACTATTAAATACAACTCCAATAGTACAGTTGGTCACTACAAAATCCGTCTTATGGCCCGTGGTTTCACACGGGCATATGGAGTTGACTATTTTTAGACCTTTTCTCTTGTAGCCCGAGTCAATCCTATTCGTATATTGTTCTCTGTAGTAGTCAATCAGAAGTGGCCCATGTATCAACTGAACGTTAAAAATGTGATTTTATATAGTGATCTGCTTGAGGAGGTCTTTATGGAACAACCTCCTGAGTATGTTGTCAGGGGAAGACACGTGTATGCAAGTTAAACAAAGCAATATATTGCCTCAAGCAGAGTCCACGTGCATGGTTCAATAAATTCAGTACAATTGTAACACAATTTGACTTTCAAAGATGCAACTTTGATCACTCAGTATTTATTACGCAGAGATCTACAGACTGTGTTATTTTAACTGTCTATGTGGACGACATTCTAGTTACTGGTAATGACAGAGTGAAGATTGATGAAAGCAAAGCATTCTTTAAGAAACATTTTGTGACAAAAAATCTGGGAAGACCTAGGTATTTCCTGGGAATATAAATTACTCATGCTTTAGATGGAGTGTTCTTATCTCAAAGAAAGTATATACTTAACCTGCTAAAGGAGATGGGCATGCTTAGGTGCAAACCATCTAGTTCCTCAGTTGCTTCTAGCTTGGATTTATGGGACACATCTTTTAAGATTCTTAAAGATGCTGGAAGATACAGGGGCCTGGTTGAAAAACTAATATACCTTACAGTGATACGATCAAATGTTACTTTTGCAGTTTGTTTTGTTAGTCAATTCATACATCAACCTAGGAAGGTACATTAGACAGCATCTTTACAAATCTTATCTTACTTGAAGAATGCTCCTGACCAAGGTCTTCGATACAATTGCCATGGTCATCTGGATGTTTCTGGTTATTCTGACTCTTGATATGCAGGCAACCGAGGCGATAGAAAATAAACTTCTGGATACTGTACATTTTTGAGAGGTAATCTGATTACCTAGCGAAACAAGAAACAAAAATGTTATCTCTTGTTTAAGTGCCAAAATAGAGTATAAAACTATGACCCAAACGGTATGTGAAATGATGTGGATTAGATCCTTTCTGACTGAGATTGACTTTCCTCCCAAGATCATGCCTATATTCTGTGATAATCAAGCAACCATTTATATTACAAATAACCAGTGTTTCATGAAAGAACCAAACACATTGAGGTAGATTGTCACTTTGTACAAAATGTAGTTATGGATGATCTAGTCACTATTCCTTTTACTACTTCCTCTACTCAGCTTGCAGATGTGTTTACCAAAACTATAGCTGTCAGTCTTTTCAAATCTTTTTGTAACAAACTAGGTATAGTTAATTTGTATGCTCCAACTTGAGAGGGAGTGTTGAAGTTATTAGATGGGTTATTCTTTAGTGGTTATATGGATATCCATTTACTCTATATAGATACCCTTATCACTATATATATGTACTTAACTTGCAGATGTGTTTACCAAAACTATAGCTGTCAGTCTTTTCAAATCTTTTTGTAACAAACTGGGTATAGTTAATTTGTATGCTCCAACTTGAGAGGGAGTGTTGAAGTTATTAGATGGGTTATTCTTTAGTGGTTATATGGATATCCATTTACTCTATATAGATACCCTTATCATTATATATATGTACTTAGGGTTGATCAATAAAATCTTATCCGTGTATTTTCCTCTAATAATGATAAAGAGACAAAAATGTTGGAGAACTTTACTAATATGTTCTTATTTAAGATAAAATAAGGGTGGATTACCGAGATTAGTGAAAAGCCATGTATATAAGAGATTTCCCTTTGGATAATAAATCCTGTAGCTTTTAGGAGGAAGAAGAAAGACAGAGAAAAACAAGAGACCAAGGGCAAACATATCTTAGTTGTAGTTAAAAGAATGAACTCCTGTTTATTATCACAATACACAATTCTTAAATATAGCCCAACCCCTTTAAATGGATTGAATTTAAAAAGGCTATTGCTCTTTTTCCCACTTCTCCTCAAGTTAGAGTTTACGCATAGAAAACTGTCTTACATGTACAAACACAATGCAAGTACAGACCACCTATGAGCCTACAAGTGGATTACGACTCTGCATTGTGCTTATAACGACTGATTCCATTACAAAGTTGTCAAGAATTTTAGCTTTCTCATGCTATAATTGAATATTAATTAACAACAACTGCAACTATATTGAATTGAATGCTACTAATCTGTAACACAGCAAAGAGATATAACTAGAATAATGTATTGTGCATATAAAAAGCTTTCATAATTTCTGAAAACTAGGATAACTGGCTGAAAGTCTTAATTGGACATAGTTCTTAATGACACTAACTTACACCAATATGGGAACCACTGAATTCTCATATTGTCAGCTATTGAACAGTATAAAAAAAACTACTTAACTAGGACATACATCAAATATTTCACTAAAAAATTATGCAACAATGGAGCTTGATGGTTTTATGAGTTTAGAAATGGATAATATTCAGATTGCTTCATCAGAGGACAAGGAGAGTTCAATCATATGATGTAGTTTTGAAGAAGAAGCAAATTTTGGGTAAATTTTCCAGGATGGTTTTAAATAAATGCTTGGAAATATAGAATCATCATTCCAGCATTACTAAATTTCTTTCCAAATGTACGTAACTTTGTTTTATAACTATGGAGAAGTAAACTTTTACATGATGCCAGGCAGAGAAGCCCATATAGTTTCCAGCAAAACATGTCTTCAACAACGAGAATAATGTTAAAACTAAATAGTTTTCTTACGGTTATATCATTTTTTATCCAAAGGTTTAATGCTATTGTAACTCTGTAAGTAATATCTCTACATAGTTGCAGTCATCCAATTAACTTTCGATGAGTCATGATCATAATCAGGTGTTAACCAAGAAGTTTCTGAAAGAAGTCCTCACCAATGTGGATCATTTTCAGAACGAATTCCCAAAAACAATGATACAATTATTCCTAGGCAAGTCCCAATTTGACACAAAGTCCCCAAGGAACCTCTATATTTTGTTGGAGCAACCTACAGCACAGTTATTGATGAACAGACTGGATTAATACGGCAGTATCTTTGTCAAGTTAAGAAGTAAAAAAAAACTAGATAGAAAATACAACGACCACTTTCATAAAATGCTATAATAAGCTAGAATCAAAACAAACTGCGTTAACATTCATTTCCTTCCAAACAATGGTTACAAAATATTAGACACACTATACAAAATTATAATGCATAAGATATTACACCATTGGGTAGGGCTGCAAATGGGTAAGGTAATACCTGTTACCCGTTTATCCTACCAAAAGGGTATGGGTGAAGATTTTTTTTGTTGTCATTCCCAAAATTTATGCACACGTACCTGTTACCAATATTACTTGGATATTGTAGGTAACAGAACAAGTCCTTACACTACCCTTTTATCCATTACCCTATTAGGTTATACATAGAAATGTATGTGCATATAGACATATATATGATACTTATTTCAGGCTCTTTGCTGGAAAGCTATGTGGAGCAATGTTTCTCAATGATCTTTGTTATTTCAATTACTTGATGTACTTCAAGTTCACTTCCAAAAATATTTGGCATTGTCATTGTTGTTTAAATTTAAAATTGTTGTTGTTGCATCTGCACTTTGAACATTGTAAACTATTATCGTTAACATATGATTATACTCGTAGTTTTTATTAGGCTTTGTGAATTTGAACCCAGAAACATAATGTTATTTTAATTTACCTTTTTCCATTCAAATTTGTTGGGTTTTTTTTCATTAAATACCCATTTACCCTTTTATCCTACCTCACATTGTTTATTGTTGTTTAAATTTAAGAGAAAATTTCGGTTTGCCCCTCTCAAGCATTCGGCCATGACAACTAACTCCCCTAAACTTCAAAACCTATCAATTTCATCCTCGAACTACATCAATTTTGCATTCCACCAAATTACACATAACGTCATTACTTTGTTACACGAAGAAACCATTTTGCCCTTTAATGAAATTCCAAACCCATGCCTACAAATCCTAGATCAGACATCAAACCCCAATGCTGCCCTTCCCTTCCTTTCCTTTCCTCTCCCGAAGCCACCCTTCTCTCAATAGCCCCAAGGATAGCTGCTACCGACGAGACTTGTTGGTAATTGCGACAAAGCAACAAAGCATGCTAGTGCTTCCGACGAAGCGACGAGGCATGCTACTACTACCGACTTCTCTTAGGCTTATGGGTGTTTCCAACGAGGCTTGTTTTCGTTTCTGACAAAATGTAGAACCTTTTTCCTAGATTTTCCATGGTCCATGCCATCCTCATTGGGGATACTAGATTGTAGTCACACTTGTAATGGAAGAAAGAAGGAACACGTTGGATGAAAGCTGAAGGAGTTGATTGGGTGGTGTTGATCGAGCTCATTCTCGGGTTGAATGCTGTCGACAATAGGAAGAAGGAAGAAATGTGCACCAACTATGTTTTTGGGAGAGAAAGAGGAAAGTAGGAAGAAGAAGGAAGGAAGGAATAAAAAGGAAGAAGAAAGTAAAGGGCAAAGTTGTCCTAGATTTAAATTCATTAAAGGACATCCTAACAGAAGGATATAAATGATAGATGGACATAGTTTGGGGATGAAATTGATAGATTTTAAAGTTCAAGGGGTTAAGTTGTTATGGTCAAATACTTACGGGGAGCAAATTAAAATTTTCTCTAATTTAAAGTTATTGTTGTTGTTTGCATTGCACTTTGAAGATTGTAAGCAGTTATTGTTAACATATGATTATGTTAATGGAAAGATTTACTATTGCATTAGCCCTATAACAAGGGATTACACATGTATTTAAAGACAAAATAAGCAGGTAAGATTTATGGATATCCATTTACCTACAACTACCAAACTTTAACTTTAACATTCTCCTTCAAGTTGAAGCATATATAGCTAACATGTCCAACTTGTTACATAAATACTCATAGTTCCCAATCCTTAGTAAAAATATCAGCTAGCTGCTCAAATAAAGGAGTATGATAAGTAGAGATAATCTCTACCATAACAGTGTCTCTCACATAATAATAATTCACTTCAATGTACTTGGTACGTTCATAAAAAGCTAGATTATTTACAATAAAGATGGTAACTTGATTATCATATTCATAATGCATCGATATAGATACAATAGCCATTAATGTGCTTGGTACCCATAGTGTGCAATCCATATCTGTCAATAAGGATTTAAGTCACATCAACTCACACGCTGTCTAAACCATGGATATGTATTCAACCTCAACACTAGATCTAGAAACCACATTCTACTTCTTGCTCTCCATGTCACAAGATTGCTCCCAACATAAATATAATAGCCAAAGGTGGATTTCTTATCCCCTTTATACATAATTGGAATCTAAGCATGCTTCAATATTCATATGTTCATGCTTTTAATACACTAAGCCTTTCCCTGAAGTCCCTTTAATATAAGCAAGAACTCTCATTGTTCCATTCTAGTGAACTATTCTTGGCTCATGCATAAACTAATTGTAACATTTGTGCCTGCTTTTCCATTTAATATAAACTATGAAATTTCTTGTAATTATTTGTGTGTGATTTATTAATGGCAAATTCAGGTTGTGTTTGTTGGTTGTGGTCTCTCCCTGTATTTTGTGCCCCTGATTTCTCCTTTGTGGTGTGACTTCTTTGGTTTGCAGATCTGTTTTGTAACTAGGACCCGTGTTTGGGGTAAAATCCACTTGGACTTGAGGGTGGACCTGGTCAAAGAGACCAATTTCATGTGTCTTATGCCCTTCTTCCCGTGACCTGGTTTCCCCTACACGCGAGGCTTGACGGGAGGGTTGCCTGTCCCGTCCCGTCAGCGGTAGGGAAGCTGGCAGGAGGGCAACGGAACCTGTGGGGATGGCAAGCGGTAATGGCTTTAAAGGGAGGCGTGCGGCATGAGGAAGGAGCAGAGAAACCAGAGAAAGGGTGAGAGGGAGTGCGGAGGCTGAGGAGGAGCTGCGCCTCAGAGGAAATCGCGCGAGTGCGGGGGGGAAGGCTGGTGCCATGCACCACCAGAGCTTGAGGGCAAGCGAGGCTCGTCGAAGCCAGGTACACGTTCTCCTCCGTTTCCCTTTCCTTGTTGTGGCATGTTTTGGTTAAGGAATAAATTGAGGATAATGATGTTAAAATCATGTAAAAATCGGGAAATTGTTGGGAATGAGATAAATAATGTGGTTATGTTGATGTCATGTTGATTCATAGGTGATTTGTGAGATTTTCGTGGGTATTCTTGATGCATGCTACAGTGATGTCATATGAGTCTTATACCTTTGTGAATTTCCATAGAACAACATGCTTAATGAATTCATGTTTTGATTTAGGAGTTTTAAAGTAGACTTGGAGGTCTACATCCCATGTTTTACTTGTAATTTTTGTGGTGTTTTAGAAGGGTCCGCTCCTTACTCCCACTTTGGGGAGAAGTGACGACGGAGGTTGGGGAGGTTTTCTGCAATCGCAGAAAACGGTATGCCGAAATGCTACCAGGTGGTTCCCTGGACCACTGATTCGGACGACCGGGGGAAATTAGATTGACCGAATCAGGGGGTTTCAGACGACCGAATGATTTCGATCGACCGTTCTGACAGGGGACTGATAAACTGACAGAGGATTCGGAATGCCGAAACATTTGGGTCGACCAAATCAGGGAATTTCGGTCGACCGAGACCCAATTCGGTATGCCGAATCAGGACCCTAGGCTATTTTGGAAAATACTTGGAAAAATGTTGATAAATATGGATAAATACATGATAAATGTATGAAATGCATGGAAATGACTTGTGAGATAATGCATGTAAATATGTTGTTTTTAATGATGTTTTCTATGAATTATGAAACATGACTTATGTATATGAATGTGGACCCATGTGAGGGGTGAATGCATGGTATAATGACCATGATTGAATGTGTGGGTTTAAAAACCACAAGTGATAATATGATGCATAATGCGTGTGATTTACAAAGAGTTTTATGAATGAAAAATGATTTTGACAAATGTTTTCAAAAAAGAAATTGCATATGGTTTTAAAGAGATTAATGGAATTGTGGAATCACAATAAAACCAAGACTTGCCGACGAGGTAATGAGACCTCTAGAGATGTCGGAGACGTGTCCTTGGTTGTGATTGCCGAGTTTGCGGTCCAAGGTAGGAGCCTCGAGACTGTAGTGGTACTGTAGAACCCGGGGTACGAGAGACCCGGACTACCCTCAGTACCAGTGTTGGACGGGTCTGGAGTTAGAATCCCCAGGTGCTCGGGCACCAGGGCGTCCCGAAGACGCACTCCGTGCTTATACCAGTGAGAGTACATTTTGAGACTGCGACCGGGGCGGTTGAACTTCAACGTGGGGTGGTTCACCGCGACACTGTAGTGTGGGTGTGGTGACATGGAATCCTCACCAGCTGCTTGTGGCCAGGTCGATCGCCTGTGGCCAGGGTAATGCGACCAGTTTTGGAATGGAAAAGTATGGATTTGTGTGTTGGACTAGTTCCTAAACCGGATTTGTGATAAGTTGTGCTAATAGTTTTAAATGATGTTTTGGGCTAGTAAACTAGATGAAATGATTTACTTCTCCTGTGTTGAGTATAAAGGTTTATAAACGAGCATGAGGTTTTGAAAGAAAGGAAAAGAAAAAAAAGTTTGAATTGACATTGTTTTCAAAGTTCTTTTAATTGAATGTGTGGTTTTGGTGATGGTAGTTTTCTAGCAATTGTTTTCGTGGATTTTATCGCTGTTTTAGAACGCGTACTGGGTGACATTCCTGTCACTCACGCGTGTTTTCCTTGTCCCCTTTTGTTTCAGGTGCTCAGGAGTAGGAACAGTCTCGTTTGGTGTCTCTTTTCGAGCCACTTTTGCCACACACAGGTCTAGGTGATTAACTCTATTTATTTAATTTTGTTATTTAGATTTTTTTTTAGCTGCTCTTGAGTAGTTCTTGTATAGTTGTGTAGCACTGGGGTGTTACACTAATTCAAGAGACCAATTGTATACATATATCTATGCATATGATTGTCAGATAAATCAACTTGTCAACCATCCTTCAATATCTTTCTACATCCTTCACAAGCTTAGTAGTGTCATCCTAGATTTTTGAATTGAGACATATAGGTGTAACCTTTAGTTTGCATCCCAACACACTTCTTTCTTGAAGTTAGTCAAGAACATATTACCTCTATGATAGCACCATTTTCCCTATTCCATACGTAAACTCAATTCTAAGGAAGTACCTAAGTTTGTTTATGTCTTTGGTAGCAAAATGTATGTTAGGTACTCCTTGGTCGCTGCAATGCCACTAGTATTACTGCCAGTTAGAAGGAAGTCATCAGCATAAACAACAAGAATGACACAATTGCTACTGCTCCTTTTAATAAAGATAGAGTGATCTACTATACAATGGTAAAAAACATCTCCCATAACAATCTTATTGAATTTGTCAAATCAAACTCTGAGACTTTGTTTGAGGTCATAAATTACCTTTCAAAGTTTACACACCATCTTCCCCTGAGCAACGTACCAGAAGGTTGCTCTATGATAACATGCTCCTCTAAGTCTCCATAGATAAAGACATTTTTAACATCAAGTTGATGAAATTCCCAAACTTAGTTGATGGAAAGAGACAAAAGAACTCTGATGAAATTAAGGCAAGTAACAGGAAAAAAAGTCTCAACATAGTCAACACTAATGTTTATGTGAATCCACTAACTACCAATCTTACTTTGTATCTATCAACAGAACCATTTAATCGGTACTTTAAAGTAAATACCCATCTACAACCAACTACTATGAAGTTATCAAGATGAGAAACCAATGTTCAAGTGTCTCCGAATTGTAATGCTAAAACTTCCTCATGCATAGTAGTTTTCCAACACGATATTTATGAAACCTTTAAGTAGTTCCTCGAAAAAGATTTAGAGGAAACAAACAAAGCAAACTAGCAAAAACGAGAGTGAAAATAATAATACGAAACAAAGTGAGAAATAGAATAGATAGTAACAGACCGCTTACTTCGACGTAGTACAATAAGAATGACAAGATCGATAAGAGACGTGGAAGTAGCATTTGCTAGTGATGAAGTTGATGGATTTCTCCGATGGTGACCAGTATAAACACATAGAGGGCAAAAGGCAAAAAGAACAGTTTAGAGGTGTGACAAGAGTGAAAGGAAAAGAAACAAGCACTACGTCAGGCATAAGTGCTCTATCAGGGACAGACTACTCAAAAAAAATAGACTCAGAAAAAGAGACATTAATGGAAATAAAATACCTTCAGAGAGAAGTACTATAACATCTATAGCCTTTCTTAGTCCGAGAATACCCAAGAAAAACACACTTTATAGATCTAGATGAGAGTATGTTAAGTCCAAGTGTGAAATCTCGTACATAACAAACACCACCAACCACTAGTGGAAGTAGATGAAAAAATATGTCATTAGGATGCAAATGATGAAGAAGAATGTCTCCAAAAAGAACAGCAACAGACATCCTATTTATAAGATAGAACATAGTGAGAACCACATCAGACAAAAAAGATTTTGAAACATTCATCTGAATCATAAGAGTCCAGGTAGCATCAAAAATATAATAATATTTACACTCAACAACTTTGTTCTGTTGAGATACATGTGGACATAAGATTTGATGTAAGATATCCAAAGATGCACAAAATTCAACAATCACAGACTGAACATACTCCAACACATTATCCACATAAAACAAGTAAGTAGAAGTAGAAAACTAAATTTTTATTTCTTTAAAAAATTTCTTGATTACAAATGCCACATATGCCCTATTGTTAAGCAAGCACGCTTTAAGTCTAAGAGTAACCATCAATAAAAACAATATAATAACAAAACCAATGATACGACGATAGGAAGTACGACAATGCTTTCCTAACTAACAAAACTCATACTCAAAAAGCCTCAAGCAACAATCAAGATAATACTTGCTGAAATTTATTAAAACAAAGACCAATAGGACATTGACCACCAATTGCAATAAAACCAAATATAAGATAATCGAGTCAAGTGAAAAGATCACGAATACCTAACATATGGTTTGTAGCTCTGAATGTATAATCTTAGTGTCCTTAGAGGCTAGAAATGCACCAATTGTAATGGTGGTGGCATAAGAAACAATGGTAGAAGCCTGATTGGCCTAGAACTGAAGGAATCGAGCATACTCAGATGGTGAAACAATGACTACCTCAGTAGTGACTACATCCTCTAGGATATTGTCTATAGTAGTAATATTTTCAGCCTAAGTAGATTTCCAAACTTCTCCCAGTATTTCTCAACAATATGATCGATTTAGCCACAAAAATTAAAAAACTGAAAACCACTACTGAAAAAATAATAGTATTATTATTTACCACAAGATCTTGATCTAATGCTTATAATCCCATGTTATGTCATTTTAACAAAATGAGATAGGATGTAAGAGAAGTCGTTCCTATATATACGTACATATATATATATATAAAGAGAGTTAATATCTGGTAAGGCCCGTCCTTTCTTTTAGATGGTAAGATCCTTAATCCTATCCATCAATTATAAAGATCATCTATAGATTTGATTTTGATCAAAACCAAAAATTACTTTAAAAACCACCAAAAATTTAAATTTTAAATTTTCAAATCCCTCCCACCATCTTATTATTAAAACCCATTCTCGTTCCCTCATTAGGA
>JAMKQA010027718.1:0-22563 GCA_024699735.1 Posidonia australis
TGAAGAGAATGCTTGGAGAACTTGGAATGGTGCAGGACAGGTTTGTTCTACTAGGTGATAACCAAAGTGCTATCCATCTAAGTAAGAATTTGTCTTTTCACTCCAGATCAAAGCATATCAAGGTGCGATATGATTGGATTCGAGTTGTTCTGAATGCTAAGGAACTCGAATTCAACAAGGTGCATACAGATGATAATGGTGCTGATATGTTCACCAAAATGGTATCAAGAGACAGCTGAGCATTTGTGCTCAGATTGCAGGCCTTGTGGACTGATCCATGTAGGCGGGCAGAGGGGGAGATTGTTGGGCCGTATCCTCCACCTCCATGGCGAGATTGGAAAGATTTTTTTTCAATCGTGATCTCGAAAAATCAGGAGCACTACACGCCTGAAAAAAAAGGAGAAGAAATCGGGGAAGGTTTTTTTAAGGTGTGCGAAAACAGAGGAAGAGGAGCCAGAGTTTTTTCTTCTTCTCGGAAGGGTCTGCTGCTGCGTGGGAGCCGTCGTCTCTCGCGCGTCCGTCTGCTGCTGCTGCTGCTGCGTGAAAAGGGAACGACGTCCGACGTCTGCTGCTGTTGCTGTTCCGGTGCTGTACAGCCGCGTGGAGGAGCAGCCGGCGTTTCGTGGTGGTGCAGCCTGTGCACACGGAGGAGTAGCCATCTCGTGGTGGTGCAGCCCGTGCACGCGGAGGAGCAGCCATCTCGTGGTGTTGCAGCCTGTGGTGTTGCAAAGTGTTGCCTCGAATTCCGTGCCAAGCTAGGAAGAGAAAGAGGAGGAGAAGCTCTTCTTCTCCATTGGGTTTCATTCCTTTCTCATTAATCTAGTTATCTGTTATTGTTGATTGAAGATTATTTGTGGCTTGTGCTAACCTCAAGTTTGAGAACTTGAGAAGAACAGTTGTATTCCCTTGACAGAATAGTGTCGGTTGCCTGGACCGAGAGGGTCCCGTGGTTTTTCCTTTCCTCACATCGAGGAGGTTTCCACGTAAAAATCCCTTATGTCTGCTTGTGATTGTTTGGTTACTGATTTTTGTTTGCTTCACCTTAGTGTTTTGTTAGGCCCTCATTTCCCAACACCTCTATCACTCCAACCACCGTAAACGAAAAAGGATTTGGAGAAGAAGTGATTTGAGATGTTGGATTGGAATGACAACAATCATGTTCTTTATTGGTGCGATTCATCACGTTCCCTCTGATCAATTAATTTTTCATGAGAGGGAGATTTAATTTGTGCCAATTATAATCACAAATAATTTACCGCTGATAACAATCCTATATAAATAGTTAAGATGGCCACATATAAGTCCCATAAGACAAATGGAATGTATTTGTATTAGTGTATAACTTCTACAGTCGTTGCCGTATCTGTACTGTACAAACTGGTAGCAGTAAGTAATTCTTCATGACTCAGTGAATGATAAGATTTTTGCTTGGTATCTTTTGAAATGTCTTCCCTAACACATCATAAACCTCCGTATATCCCAAGAAAGCTCAAAGCATTACCTTTAATTACTCATAAAAAGCTTAAACCATCGCTCGTGTGAATATACGATCATGTTAGAAATGATAATAGTACACAGATTATATGATATACCAGACAATATGCAAATAACATCACACGTTTACGATATTATCTAAGTAAAAAAAAAAAATGGGCCCCTAAATCATATGTGCAACCACGTTGGAAGATATGGAAACTCTGAAATATTCCGCCATATAACTACGAGACTAACTAAGCTACTTGAGTTAGATTTATAAGCCGTAGTTTTTGTCCGACGACTAGACACAAGATTACTTGTGAAAGAGCTGCAATTTTCAAGTCCCAACTAATTAATATTCCTTGGTGGGTATATTGGTTGAATTTTCAACTTCGACTGGTCCTAGTGGTCCTCCTAACAAGAATATTCTGTGTAATGATTATCTGTCTTAATGTCTCTCAGAATTCTTTTATGTTAATGTTGGAAGGAAAACATTTATCAGATGAGCCATGACGAGATAAGAAAATGAAATTCCAGACAAAAGGAGTGAGATGATTGCTTCAAAATAACATTAAATTACATTGGGACAAAATAACTTCAAATTTTCTAAATCAGTGAAATTGACAATCAAGGGAAACATGTAGCTCATCAAATGTTCCTTATGATTGTACAAACTAATTTCTACAAGTTTAAAGACCATGATTTAACAAAGAATTAAGTAGTCGCTAAAGTATTCACTAAGTATGCATGACCATCTTCAATATAATTCACATCTTTATTATAAACTGTCCAACTCCAGCATCATAAATTTGCAGACACCTAGAAACATCAGAAGTGTATAATGTTCAATGAAAATATGTGAGAGATCGACAATGTCTCATTGTCACAGTGGCTGGGAGAATTCTAAACTTACCATAGAATTCTGGGTTCGAATCCTAAGACATACATAAAAATTCTCCTCTAACTATCTCAACTTTTTTTAACAAAAAGAATAATATATATGTGAGAGATCTAGAAGAACCAGTACTTCATGTTAGCACAATAACTTATGTCTTGCTCAAGACACTAAATGTATCAACATTCAGTTGAAATATGATATGTTGTTGTTTGTATAAAATCTTGAATGCTTTCGATAGATGGTCTACCAGTTTGACAAGTTAAAATCTATCATTCTTAGAGTGAATGGTTCCTTCATAGTAAATGATCTATCATTCAAAGAAAGTGTATCATTCATAGTAGATGGTATTCATTGTAACTTACAGATTCCAACAAGTGGAAGCAGAGGTAGAGTCGGAAGCATAGGAGGAGGTGAAGGTGAAGAGGGTGGTGGAGGAAGGATGGCAATTGAGGAGGAACATCAACGTGGAGTTGTAGTCAACGACGATTAAAAAGGAGAGGTGACGAGGAGGAAGAGTTGGTACACAGAGGGTGCGGAGGAGGAGGTCTACATAGGAGTAGGAAGAGAGGGAGAGGCCGAGGGAGGAAGGAAGTAAGGAAAGAAATAGGGAAAATGACCTACGACGTTGGATATTTTAAATTTAAATTAATGAGAACCATTAGGGAGGACAAGTCCTCCCTTTGTCCTCGCTGAAATAGAAATTCGACTAACACTTTATAACGATGACATAACGATAATATTTCATCGTTAAAAACTCATTATAATATTACTAGGACATGTCCTTGTTATTTGTCATTGTTAAAATTTGTGAGGACTTTTCTTTGCTAAATTCTCACTAGATATCTTCATAGAATACAGAATTTCTAATAAAATTGAATATTTACTTCACAGCTTTCCAATGTTTTTTCCCTAGATTAGAGAGAAACCTGCTCATCACATCAATTGCTTGAGCAATATCTGACTTAGTGTATACCATAACATACATCAAAATTCCCACTACAGAGGAGTAAGAAACATAAGACAACTCTTCCATCACTTTCTTGGTAAAAGGGCATATTTGTATGTTATATACTTCTTAAGGTACTAAGGTGTTGAGCATGGGCACCAAAGCGTCAATTAAAAATAATTCATTTTTAATAGTTTTATTTTTTTTGTTATATATTATTAAATTTAACATCCTTAACTCAATTAATTCCTAAATAGCATTAAATATATAACAAATGACAAGATAACAATAACATATAATAAGATTAACATCAAAGTATCGATATAAACACACATTAACTTCTAAATAAGTTAAAAACACTGAAGTTTTAAACTTTTAATAAGTCTTAATGAAAAAAATTTAAAATATAAGAAAATATAATCCCAATTTATATTTAAAATCTTCACTTATATCCCTAAAACACATAACATTCTTTACTAAAATTAGTTCAGCCGGCAGAGGACGCATTGAGTACTAACCAATGACGATGACAGGTTGATTGGGAAGAGAGTGGTTAAAATACACATGGCGTGCAGTCATATGCGAGATCTAATTAATCACTCACGTTCAATATTATATGTAATATACATTATCAATTATCGTACAGGATTTAACTGTGCCGCTGTACCATGTTCTAAACTCAACCATTTACTTGACCTGTACAAGTGTTACATATATATATATTCATCTCTCATAGAACTAAAAGATATCATTGAGGTGAAGAAAGCAGAGCAGAAGAGAGAAGCAAAGGCAAACCTCCACATCTTTAGCTCTTCTTTTTCCATGGCCATCTCCTCTATCCTCCCCACAATCGCCACCACCACTGCGACAACACACGCATCTCACCGCCGACGCCACCACCAGCAGAAGCAACAACAACAGTATGAGGAGGAGGAGCAGCAGAGGAGGAGAAGGAAGAAGGAGGAGAAGAAGCAGCAACCCCCGTCTCCCATGCCACCACCACCACCACCAAAGCCTCCGTCCTCATGGGAACAGTTCAAGAACTTGCTCACTTGCAGGAGCATCGTCCCATCCCAGGTCCACAACCCATCTTCCCCCGCTCCCACCGCCCACGGCAAGCTGGGCTCGTCCTGCAGTGGCATCTGCGCCATCAAGGACGTCGTCCACACCAACACCCGCGTCGTCCACAGGGGAGACAACGAGCATTCCCCAGAAAGCAGCGGTCATCTCGGCCCGGAGACGAGGTTACTTGCCGCCAGATCCTCTGCAGCCCGCTCCGCCGTCCGGCACTACCAGAGCTCCAGAGGGATGCAGCTCAGCAAATTCACCGGGTGCTACGAGTGCCACGCCATCTCCCAACCAACAAGGTGGAAAACGATCCGTGCTACAAAAAAAACCGGAATCTTCTTTGTTCCTGTTCCTGCAAATGACCAGGGGGAAAAAATGGGAGTTTTGTGTTGAAATTTGTTTTTGGCGATACAGGTATCCGATGCCGAGGTTGATCTGCTCGTGTCCGGAGTGTGGGGAGGTGTTCACCAAATCGGAGAGTCTTGAGCTCCATCAGATGGTCCGGCATGCTGGTACGATACCACTCTTAATTACCACCATTAACGATCCATAGTCTTTATTAGCAAATGAGAAGCTTCTGTTCTTCTTCGTTTTCTGTGAAAGGATCACGGAAGCGAAATGCAACGTGGGTTGTCGGTGACTTAGAATAGTTATTTTTTCGTACCAAATTTGCCAAAGGAAATCAATCGATCGCTACTAGATGTGAATTGCAATCCTTTCTATTTCAATCTTTGACGGCCTTTTTATGTTAGTGTCGGAGCTGGGGCCGGAGGACTCAGGACGGAACATCGTGGAGATAATCTTCAAATCAAGCTGGGTGAAGAAAGTAGGCATCATGGATCACCTGAACAACCCCCCACCAATCTTCTTCAAGATCGACCGGATCCTGAAAGTCCACAACACCCAACGCACCATCTCCCGCTTCGAGGACTACCGTGACGCCGTCAAGTCACGCGCCGCCCTGCATCTCCTCCACAACAACACCACCAGCAACAACAATATTACCTCCACCACCACCAACAGACCAGGGAAGAAGAACCCACGTTGCGCAGCAGACGGGAACGAGCTGCTCCGGTTCCACTGCACCACCCTGTCCTGCTCCCTCGGCGCCCATGGTTCCACCTCTCTCTGCTGTGGCTATTCCTCGTCCGCCAACTCTTCGATGTCCACCACCCCGCCATGTGGGGTTTGCAGCATAATACGGCATGGGTTCGGTCGGGCCAAGCAGGAGTCGGGGAAGGGGGTGAGAACGACGGCCAGCAGTGGCACTGCACACGAGTGTTTAGCCGGTGGCATTGGTGGTTTCAACTCCGCAGCAGAGGAAGGTGGTGGGAAGAGAAGGGCCATGTTGGTGTGCAGGGTCATTGCTGGAAGAGTGAGGAAAACTGGGGACATGGAGGAAGACATGGTCGGAGTTGGGTATGACTCGGTGGCCGGAGGGAAGCAGGGTTTCCACGGTGGCTGTGTTGGTGGTGGCGGGTATGGGAATCTCGAGGAGTTGTTCGTTACGAATCCGAGGGCGATATTGCCTTGTTTCGTTGTCATTTACAGGACGGTGGAGTGAGGTGTGATTAGTGAAAGGATAAAGAGGGTTGTCATAAATAAGATTAGTGTTTGTTCTTGTTTTTTAATCTAATGCTTTTCTGTAATTGGTATTCAACAGCAACTTCTATAGTAAAGTTAAGATTTTTAGCTTTCGGCAGAGTTTGATTTGGTTCTGGATACGATTTGTCTAGTTTTCTGGGGGGTTGGGCATGAAAAGAAGATTAAAGGGATCCTCTACCCTTTGGAGTACGCACCAGCTTCTGGATTTTTATTTACGAAGACCTGCCGTTTCAAAAGAAAAGAAAAAACGAAGAGCCTGCAGAATTATTGTCTAGTTGAGAGCTAGTCACAAGGGGAAATTTTAAGGCGTAATCACCCTTTTTCCCATCTATGTACAGGTACTATTGTAAAGGTGTGAATGGGAAGAAGCGGTCTTCTACTTTGTACGGATGAAAAGTATTGAACTCGTTTTCTTGTAACAGTTGAACTCGTACTAAAGTTTGAGCTGCATTTTATGAACTTTTAATATAAACTGCATATTGTGAGCGACCTTTTTTTTTTTAACGGCAGAAGTTAAATAGATTGATAAAATACTTGATTATGAATATCACCATCAAGTGAAAGTAAAAGATGTCCAAAATGACACGTTTCAGATATCAGTTGAGCAAATGACAGGCTCAATAAAAAAAAAAATCAAGTTCAAAATAGAACTCCAACGTAATTATCAGTCCCTAGATTAAGTTTTGCTGCTGGACCTTGGATGTAGAGGATCATAGGACGTCGAGGTATTATCTAGGGTTTACTTGGATTACTAACGGGCAAAGTAAGTGATTGAATTAGAAGTCCAATGGATGAGACAATAGTTTGGATTGCAAGTTGAGCTTGTCCTTGATTCTAATCATGTTGCATTTGCTTCATTGCCTGGGACAAGTCCTCACTTCCACTTCCTGCACTTAGAATATCTGACCAAGTTATGATAAGTGCAATAATGTTAGACAGAAGTATTGAAAGAGTTCTTAATTTATTTCTAAAGATTGATACTGTGTTTCTTGTTTTCAACGAGGGGTAGTGATTTGTTTGTGTGTGGGACAAGAGACAACTGTCTCCTTTTATTTCAAAAAGAAAATAATTGTTATATGTGTTTATTGATAAAATATAAAACTTAAGAGACAATGTAAATTATTCATCATTAAGAAATTTTTTTAAATTTTAAGACTAATATACACATTCACAAGACAAATTCACTGACGTTGTAACCCTACACCTCCATCCCTGTAGACAAATTCACTGGGGTCATCCTTCACATTTTTATGATTTAGTCGATAATTTGTTATGTGAAGAAGCTACAATCTCAATAGGGTTTTTATTCGTGTTCATTAATTCTGATTAAAAATATTTTATCTCACGATCCTAGAATACCCACCACTTAGAACGTTGTGAGCTATGACTATTCGCTTCCACATCTGTATTCATGAGAGGCGAAAGTACTCGTTTATCTGTGGCAAGTTGTAATTTATAAATACATAATATAGAAGAACAAGTATCTAATAAGATGCGTCCTTAGGATATGTGTGGCCTTCCATCACAGTTGTTTGTCTAAAATAGATTAAATTTAAAAATAACAAAAATCTCATGTATTTAGTTGTAAGCACCTTAGTTTTCCTCTCATTCCATTATTAACACCTCCCCCACCATAAAAAATGGAATCACCCTTTCCTTAAAGTAGCCATCCTCTTCCCAACAATCATTATCGATGTTGGGAGGATGCTGCAGGGCAATGGCCATAGTTGTAATGTACTCCTTAAGAGAGGTCAGTGTTAGGCAAAACGATCTTCCAACAGAATCTAGAGGAAAAATAAGGAGGAAGAAAGATAAGCACACACATAGAAAATCAGATATTTACGTGATTCAACAAGTTGCTTACGTTCACGATCTCATTAGGATTCTTATTCTTATTTTTTTCAAATTACATGTTACAGAAAACTACCTCTTTTATATTGAAGAGATCCGTGAACCTAGGGTTCAGCATAAACAGACTCCACATACCCAACAATTAGCTTGTACGCTTCGACATCGAAGGCCCGATCTTCGTGTATACAATGAACGATGACCTCAAGGTTGTTCTTTCTTCGCGTCCTTCCTTGCTCCTCTCACATCCCCCTTCTAATGGAATCTCTTGACATGCACTCCACAATAATCAATCAGCACAACAACAATCCCTCTTCTTAGAAGCAGGCCACCCACTCCATTCTTTCTAAATCTTAATACTAAAATTAAAACAATATGAAATTAAAACTAAATTATAATCAATAACATTGAAACAAATAAAAAGTATAAAATTAAAACCAAAACGTTATGAAACTAAAGGTTACACTAGTTTTTAAAATCTTCTATAGTTTTTCGACAGTGAAAAGATGTTAAATTTGGGTGTTCAAAATCAAGAAATGACAAGTAGCACCGTAACTGTTGGAAAATGATGGTTTTAGTTTAATGACTAAATTAAAAATCTCTTTTAATATCTTTTAATATATCATTTATTCTATCATCATGTTTTTTTCATTCAAAATTTCTTTTAATACATGTTAATATATCATTTACTTTATCATTATATTGTATATTAATCTCTATTATGTTGTTTTCTTTTATGGTGGGAATTGTGTTGACCCATAATGAGTTTTCTTTCTTCTATATATTTTCATTATTGTGTTGTGAAAAAAAGAAGAGAGAAAAATCTCTTTTGCTTCTTCTTCGTACTTCCTTTTTTATCTCTGTCTATAACACTACAGTATGATTCGAAGATCTCTAGATTTCAAAAAGGTTGCACCTTGGAGATCTTGGTGTCATATCTTTGAAGAGGAACCATGAAATCCCTGTGCATGACGACAAATTTTTTTCTACAAGTTAAAGAATCTATCTTGTTTCGTCAAAAGTTAAGATCTTTCTTGTTTTTTCTCTTTGTGTTTAATTATTCGTCATCTTGTTAATATCATTTTACATTTGATCATGCTATTGTGTTGATATTTGTTTAAAAATTCCAACATTAACTGCAATCAAGAGAGAGAAAAGAGGTGATTAAATATAAGGAAAAAAAATCATAAACTAGTGATTGATGATGAGATGAGCTTAGACTAAAATGGTTTAATTGGCTTAATTAACATAAGGTCCAACAAAGTGACTACATACAACTAACCGGATGACTGAAATCGTTTAATTGGCTTAATCGATCTACCAATTCCATTATTAATCAAACAAATTAAGCTGCTAATCAAATCGATTGTCCAAACAGATAATGAGAACATCGTACTCTAAATAGGAAATCAAATGGAACTACAGATATTAATGATTACTTCGATCAACGTTAAAAATATTTCATCGAGTTCCAGTTCTGCATGGTACATAGGTCAAGTTGGGGTCATCCACATTCGGGTTGTCGTGGAACTGAAAGCACACTTCAAACCAAAAGAAAACGACCTTTCGGATCACTGGCTGTTAATTATGCTTCTTCTTCTTCTCATTATGTCATCACAAAAATTTATAAATCACAAGAATATGAATACATTAGACACATTCTCAGTTAAACCTTCACTGGGTACTACTCTTGACTTGAACCAAGAGGACTTACAAGTTCACCTTAGCGTCATATACTTTCTTTGCTAGGATTTGGTTGAACAACCCAAAGATGTATAAGGACAAAAAGGTAGTAGAAAGAAAACCCCCTCAGCGCCTCAAATTATTTAAGTTGACCACCACAACAGGAAGGGTAGGAAAAACTAGTATGCATCTTCAATGTCTTTTGATACCACGATCTAGGGGCGGTTCCATTGAGAGCTCAATCGGGTCGGGAAAGAAAGAAAAAAACATACTGTGTGTAATTTAGTCAATTTATATATTACTATAACCTTATAAATTAATAGCTTAAATCGTTTTTAATCTAATCCCAATCTGTTCTATTTTAATCTCATGCATGCAATCGACAGTGTGTGTCGACAATACTACCATAGTAGTAGTCACCAATACAACACACGTGGAGGAGTCATTGACAACTGACCACTATCCTTCGGACTCCAACCATCGTCCTTTGATACAATGCTTTTCAAAAGAGTAAATTAATTTATTTCGTGGAGGTTTATCTATTCGATTTCTCTTCAGTTGAACTAGTACAATTGGATGTTTAACTTGGAAATTGCATTTTTTTTTTTTTTATGCACGACGAGAGGATGAAGACTTCTCTAAATTAGATAGGATTACTGCTATTACAGAGAAATTAATTGTTAAAAGGAAACATATAATTTTTTCATTGGTGTATGTATCTATCAGTCAAACAAGTAATTATCTTTACTTGTTGCTACAATTACAACAAAAAGAACATTATTTTCTACGATGAAAATCATTAAGACTCTACTTTGTAATTAAATGAGAAATGAATTGACAAATAGTTACTTAATGATCTACATTGAGAGAGATAAATGTATTTAGATCTATTACAATTAATAATATCATGCATGGATATCAAAAAATGTTTTTTTGAAAAGAAATACTGCAACATTTTTGTCATTTACCGAATTTTAAACTTCATTATTAATATACTTGTTGTGTTATATTTACATTGTATTAAAAGAAAAAAAAACAGTGAAGGAAGACGTTCATTATTAATCATGAACTAGGTGATCTCGTAATCCTATCTCCTTGTTGATTGCTTTGATCGGATATTAATTATTTCAACGTTATTGCAGCAGAAGAAGTGAATCAAGACCTTGATATAATTAAAATGGGACTTGGTTGAAACATCGATCACAGCATGCCTTCAGGAAACTGTAATGAAGGAAAGCTTGGAGGCAAACGATGGCAAGGTGACAGCTCCTCGGTAAACCCCACATGCCAACCACTCAATTTAAATCCCTCGTCCCTTATGTAAACCTATTCGTATGCTAGAGTGCATGGGTCAAAGAGGGTTCCTAATCCAGCTATTGAAAAAGAAGAGGGACAACCATTCATGGTCCATGACCTCTGTGGCCTCCATGAATCATGAACCCAACCACTCTCACCAAAGTTCACAGAGATTTGCGAGTTCACTGAGATTGGCAATATATTATTTTTCTGTTGGAGTAGATTAAGTTAGATGGATGGACAGATGATGGTGGTTTAGATTAAAACACATCTACTCCCTTGTACTGACATCAGGTATTGGATTCTCTGGCCATGTGTTGGTGTGTAGTTAAGCTGTCACCACTGAACCCCTGCTGCTGCATACATGGCACCCATCTCCTTTTCCTCTTCCTCTACCTCTACCTCTTCGTTTGTTTGTTGTTGGGCGTTGACAAGGCCCCTCGTGGTGATGCTAATAATGTTTGTCAATGGAACGTGGCAAGTTTCATTCTATTTTAACATCTAGCTTGCTGTATATTTCCATTTGCAAGTTGCCAACTTCCATGAAGACCCTACTTTTTATTGGTAGTGACGGTTTCCGTAAATTTTTAGTTGCGAGAATGGGTTGGAATGTTGGTTAACTTTTGTCTTTGTTTCACATATACAGTTGCTAGTGTTGTTGGGAAGTGGTCAATAATGACCACGTACATAAAGAAAGTGGAAGGTTATTTTCTTTCCAAATTCCAAGTCGATTAGGGTCAAAGGATTACGAAGAATATCTTTACGTTCTTTATAAATAGAAGTCATCTCCTGTTTAAAATGAGGTTCTTTTTTTACTAAAATCTTCTAGAAACATACTCATAATCCCGGAACATCCATCATAGATCGATATTTTTATGTCATCAAGTGATATCAGAGCGCAGAAAATATACTTTCTTTAATCAATCTCTTGCATGATTAATTTTTCTCCCTTCATCGGGCTATCGATTGCCCAATCCACCACATCTTGCCTCATGATCAGGCCCCCTTTTCTTTTTTGGCCATGCCCGTCTCTTCCTCCCAACACCATGCTGCCACCCACTCCTCCGATCTCATTGATTCGACCTTTCCTCTTCCGTGCATGACTTCGACTTGATCGCTTCCATCGAGTCGTGACATCCTCCTCCTATCGCTTCACCACAGCCTCCTCTTCCTCCTATCGCTCTACCACACCACAACCCAGCCTCCTTCACCCTCCCCTGGCGTGGATTTGGTTCTTCGTCTTCTACCTCCCTTCTTATTTTTAATTATTCATTGTGTTTATTGTTTAATTGTGATTTTTGACATACTAGATTAACTCATCTTGAAAAATAAAAAATGGAACAAATGGTAATATTGAATCTTCTCCCTAACATTAATATTGTGGAATTAACCCTATAAAAAAAATGACTAAGAAGTCATTTGGTGTTGAACATAGGATAAATGAGTTATTAATCTTGGTACATTTAGATATATGTGATCTAATTAGTATGAAAATATATAATAATAAGGAATATTTTGTAACATTCTTAGATGATTACTCTAGATATACATATGTTTATTTAATTTCACATAAAACATAAGTGTTAAGTTACTTTAAAAAAATATAAAGTAGAAGTCAAAACGTAATTTGGAAGAAACATTAAGATATTAAGATCTGATAGATATGAAAAATACAAGTCAAATTCCTTTGAATTGTATTGTTAAAAGTAAGGAATAAAGAAGCATATAACTATGCATATACGTTACAATAAAATTGTGTGGTAAAACGAAAAAGCAGAACTCTAATATATTTTGTTAGATACATATTATCACAATCGAATCTCTTAAAAGAATTTTAGGGAGAGGCATTACTCACTGTAAATTACACATTGAATAAAATATCAACCAAATCTATCATAGATATCCCTTATGAGTTGTGGAATAGAAGAAAATCAGATGTTAATCATTTAAGGAAATGGAATTCAATAATCCATGTAGTCATTCTAAGACAACTTAGGGATAAATCAGACTTTAGAACATTAAAATGTAAATTTATAGGATATCGTGATAAATCATTAGGATATAGATTTTTTTATAAGGAAAAAAGAATTATTAAGTATAAAGTTGCTACATTTTTAGAAAACCTAGAAGAAAAAAAAACATACTCAAAATAAAGATGAACCATTATCAATAATAGGAGATGATTACTTTAATGATGTTTAAGGAATTGATTTGGAAAATAAAGATCAACCAAACTTAGAAAATACAAATGAATCCATAGAAATAGTAAGGAATGACCAGTATGATCAACAAAATATGGACAATTTTGATAAACCTGTAAATGACCCACCTTATACTCATAGCAATAAAAGAATGAGAACTCAGCAATCATGGATGAATAATTACCATTCGTATTCTTGTAAGCTATCATGTTTTCTGACAGATATAGATCAGAAAAATCACATGAAACCTATTACATATAGTGATTGATTAAATCATAAAAGAAAGATTTGTGGCTTGAAGCCATGAATGATAAAATTGATTTCATGAAAAAAAATAATGTTTGGGAATCGTGTGATTTGCTTAAGGAAAAGAAAACTATAGGATGTAAATGAGTATTCAAAAAGAAATTGACGGTAGATTAGTTAATTGACAAGTTCAAAGTTTGATCAGTAGCTAAAGGTTATACATAAAAGGAAGGAATTAACTTTTAGAAAACATATTCTCCAGTAGTAAAGTTTGTATATATAAGAATCATACTAGCAATTGTAGCACACATAGATTTAGAATTACATTAAATAGATGTTAAGATTGCATTTCTTAATAAAGAATTGCTGAAAGACATATACACCCTAAGAATTTTTAGGTGGAAGGCTATGAGAAAAAAGTGTGTAAATTAAATAAATCAATTTATAGATTAAAGCAATCTTCAAGACAACAGTATCTCAAATTTCACAATGTGATTGTCTAAATAAGATTTATCTCAAATAGATCAAATAATTGTGTGTATGTCATGAAAAGTAGGAGCAGTTCTATTACATTGTCTTTATATGTAGATGATATGCTACTTGTCACAAATGACATGAAATTATTGAACAAAATGAAAATTGAACTTAGTGAGAAATTAAAATGAAGGATATAAGAGAAACATCTCATGTCCTTGAAATACAGATCTTTAGAAATTAGATGTCAAAAATGCAAAGTATAAATTAAGAAAATTATTTACACTTTGTACATTAAAAGTTTGAAATGCAAAATTGTGTTCCTGCATCTACACCATATGTGTATGAAAAATGATTGAATAAAAGTCAATGTCATGGTAAGGAGCTTAAACATTTGAAAATATTATATGCACAAGTAATTAGAAGTATAATGTATGCTATGTTGTGTACCAGGCTGGACTTGAGCAATATTAGTTTGTTTACTTAATAAATATCAAAGTAATATTGGACCAGTACATTGGGAAACTGTTAAAAAGGATTATGAAGTATATCAGAGCACATTGCAACACAAACTAGTATATCAAGTAGAAATACTGTAAATATTAGGCTATTTAGATGTAGACTTTGGAAGTGATAAAAATAATGGAAAGTCTACATCTGAACACTTGTTCATCTTTAGTAATGATGCTATTTCATGGGGAAGTAAGAAGTAAGACTGTATTGCTAAATAGACACAAGAAGCAGAATACATTGCATATAGTACAACCACCACCAATGTTGTTTGAATAAAGAAATTTTTGAACGACTTGAATCTTAATTTGATAGATGGACCAATTAAAATATTTTGTAATAATCAAACAACAATTATTCTTATAAATAATGGTATCAATAGTTCAAGACACATTGAGATACAACATTACTACATTCGTGATATTATGCAGAAAGAGGAAATAAAGATGAGTTATATTCTCACATCGAACATGATTGTTGGTCCTATGACAAAAGAGATTTCAATAGAAAAATTTGTCAAATATATAGACTTGATGGAATTACGGAATATTTCCATGAAAAATAAAGATGAAATACATTCTTACGAATAGTGAGAGTGGAAATTGAAAAAACTTATATATTCTATAAATAATGGAAATATATAGAAATTTACTGTGCAATCTTCATAATTAAATAAGAGATGTTGGAAAGTGACCATTGAAGACTATGTAGATAAAGAAAATGAGAGCATATTTTCTCTCCAAATTCCACAATGGTTAGGGACAAAGGATCATGAGGAATATCTTTACCTCTTTTATAAATAAGAGTAGTCTTTTATCTGAAATGAGTTTTTTTTTCCTGAGATCTTTCAGAAAATGTGCTCACAGTCCCAGGGTCCCTACTACATATCAACATTTTTATACCCTCAGCTAACACATTCAGAGCGAGTTTTTTCCGATCCTCATCCGGCAACTTGCCTCGTCATATGTCTCAGAAAAAAAAAAATCTAAAAGAGACTTAAACTTGGTACTGAGTGAAGCATGTGGCACCTACCATACGAGCTTTTGATGAATCTCTTAAAAAACTGATCATGAAGGTAGTATTTGTCAGTCCACAATGATCGACCAAAAATATAAATAACGTCGACAGCTCTAATTATGAATCATTAGCGTTAAACAGTACGATAGTAAATAATACACCACAAATCCAACCAAATTGGATTGACTTTGAATTGCTTAATTTGGTTTTTACATATGATGCAGAGTTCCTTTTACATATTTCATTATACTTTTTACAGTTTTTAATGTTTTTAAATTGTTTCATTTTATGCATATTAACATGAACTAATCTTAAATGTCATAATTCACATTCTGATAAGAAGCACAAGAGATAACCAGAAGCCTCATCAATATTATTTCTTTCATTTTCAGATACAACAAGTTTGAA
Source organism: Posidonia australis (assembly GCA_024699735.1). Classification (NCBI taxonomy): domain Eukaryota; kingdom Viridiplantae; phylum Streptophyta; class Magnoliopsida; order Alismatales; family Posidoniaceae; genus Posidonia; species Posidonia australis. The sequence goes on from JAMKQA010027718.1 coordinate 15,677, forward strand.
CAGCTCTTGTTCAGGTACAACTTTTCCCATAGCAAAGACTTTTTTGTCTTTTCCTATGGAAACACGTTTGTTATAAAACCTGATTTCCATGCCTTTCTTTACCAACATGCCAACTGATACGAGATTCCGCCTCATGCCAGGTGCATAGAGGACGTCTTTAAGTACCATAATGTTGTCCCCAATATCCAAGCGGTAGGTGTCAACTCCTTCTACGTCTAAATAGGTATTATTCCCCATATAAATGCGTTGTTTCCCAAGACTGAACTCTTTAAATGATTCCAGTCCTTGTTTTGTTTTGGCAATGTGCCTTGTGGCACCAGAATCTACCCACCACTCATTCATATTAGGAGTTACAACATTATTGCATTCAGTGAGACAGATAAAGACTTTTTTATTCTTCTGTTCTGAGGTCTTGCCTTTGTTACCATCCCTATTTGGGCAATTAGCTCTGTAGTGACCAAATTGACCACATATATGGCAAGAACCTTGTAGTCTTTTCCTTTGGTTTGGCTTGAAGTTCTTGTTGTATCCATTTTTCCTCTTGTTATTCTTTGACTTCCATTGTGCAACATTTGCTTCTTCTAGATTGGTTTCATATTTCTTCCTGTTAGCCATTATTTCCTGTTCTGTGGCCAACCTAGCAGGCAGTTCAGAGAGTTGAATTGGGGTTAATCTAAAAGATGTGGTAACCATGTCATAGCTATGTGAGAGACTATTTAAAATTGTAGTTATTTGCAGTTTTTCAAGAATAGAGGTTCCTGCAATAGCCAAGCCCTTAGCCATAACTATCATGCCATTTATGTGTTCTACTACATTTTGTTCCTCAAGTATTTTACAAGAGTTGTATCTTTGAAAGATAAGTTTGGTTGTCATTTCAATTGTTTTATCATATTTTTCCTTCAAAACATTCCACAATATGTAAGATGTAGTGTATATTTCAAAACATTTTAACAAGCTATCCTCCATAAACATGAACATAAGGTTTTTAGCCTTTTTGTCTTCAATTTTCAACTTTTCATGTTTTTTAATTTCCACTTCAGAAGCGTCATTTGACAATTCCGGAGGATTAACTTCTATAGTATGTTCAATATTATCATATTCTAATGCATGTTTTATTTTTCGGTACCACATCTCATAGTTAGCTCCATTCAATTTCTCTATCCTAGTCAATTCGGTTGTGAACAGTTTGCTAGTTATTAAATCTACAACAAATTTAGATATACTATTTAAAATTTGTGTAATTTCTCAAACAAATAATGAACAATTATTCCAGAATCAAAATAAGATTTAAAACTTAACAAGGTTTATGAGTTCTTCAATCAAAAAATAAAAGAAGAATCCACTACACTAGAACAAGTGCGCTACAGTGGTACGCCTGTGATGTGCGCCACTAATATGCACCACCTACGTGTGCCTGCCAGGTGTGCCACTCAGGTGCGCCTGCTATGTGCGTCTCAAAATTCTAAAACAGATATGGTGCTTTCTAATTACTGATTGATCAAGTGTTTAATTAATCAAATATGTAACATGATTCAGTAATAAAGTTCTTTAACAACAGATATATATGCTTCTTAGATTAAGAAAAAATATGATCATCAATATCTTTAATTCTTATCAAAACATGTAATAATATATAAGATCTATGATGTCAAAGATTATTAATTTTAATGACAGATTATTTAAAAAAAACTACTTAACTTATTAATTTCAGAAATCATGCAAAATTTTAATTTCAGATTTATATCTTCAAATTTGCATAATTTCAAACAAGATATAAACAATAAGCATTTAAATTTAAATATACCAATCCCTTATTCTTTTTAATTATTTAATCATGTATCTTGTGTATCTCCCACCCTTTATATTAAAAAAAATAGAATAGCCTAACCCGTAGGCTGAGAAAGGGGTCAAAACAGAGGCAAAACAGAGGCACGCATGAGGGATTTGGGCTCGCCGACGCGGGTGGCTGCGCAGGGGATCTGGGCTCACCGACGTGGTTGATCGACGAAGGAGCGGAGTGTGCAAACGACAGTGGTTCGAGGGCGCGGAGATGTGCGGGAGGGTGTCGGCTAGCGTGGGGGATCCGGAGCTTGCCGGCGCAGGTGGCTACGCAGGGGATTTGTGGGAGAGCTACGGCGGGCAGGCGGCTGTGTGTAGAGACGGTAAGCAGCACGATCTTTTGCGCATAGGGACAGAACAACGCGGATGTGCGGCGGTTCAGGTGAGGGAGGTGGAGGGAAGGTAGTGGCTGCCGGAATGGCTCTGATACTACTTGTAGGCAATCGTATGGGGGCTCTGGAGAGGTGGAGTAAACCAGGAACAAGGTATGTTGTTTCTCTTCCTTTTTCTTGATGATCTTTCCATCGAGGTTTCCTGTTCTTTTATAGTGGAGCCACAACGTCTCCACCACCCACCGCTCCTTTATAACGGTTCCATGATTTAAGCTGGCCATTAACTACGACGAATCAATCTTCATAATTCTGGCCAATAAATCTATTGACCCATTTTGACTGTAACGCCATGTTGACTGAAACCGTGGTCTTCACGACCACCAGTCAACAAGGCTGATGTCTCATCGCAATTTCTTAATATCTGTAATTTTTCAAATCGATTCTAACGAATACTTTCGCAAGGATCAAAATCCACCGACATCATGTTAATTTTGTATTGTTTTATTAATGTGTTCGCGATACTTACATGGATATTAAAGATTTTTGTAGGTATCGAAAACATTAAATCTTGACTATTCATTCAAGCATGAATTGTGAGATTTGTAACTACTGGTACCTTAGAATTCCCATTAATTCAATATACATGTTGGGTCGAAATTTACGGCTAGAGACTTGATCCAGTACTATTGGTTTGTGTCGGTCAAGAACCCAACCCGCTGTCCCTCTGGCCTCTGGGCTAGGTTAGCACGTCACATTTCTGATTAGGCCTATTACTAGGCCTAGGTTCATATTACATCATCAGGTGATCAGGCCTCTTTTTTATCTGACCTGTTGGGCTGTGAAGCAGGCCTTGGAGTCCAATTTTCGGTATTATAGGTATATTACATATTGGGCTACTGACTTACGGCTGCTTGGACTTTGAGCTTCTAAACTTGTATCTGGTACAATGGCTGAAGAATTGCCATATAATGGGATAAATTCATGAGATGATCCGTGGCTTCTAAACTTACATAATGTTGTTTGGACTGGAAAAGGTATTGCCACAAGGTAATGTGGCAATGTAAATATTTCTCGACTTTGGTTCAATGACCAAAATCTAGTAGACGATTCCATAATGGTAGATTAATGACAACCAACCTGATAAAAGATCCACAATATATACATCCCAGGGATGTCATACATGTACGCTCCTCACATACGACAAGGATTAAACTCTTGGGAATAACAAGTAGACATACACTTGCGTCAAACTGAGCCAACAAGAAGAATCCATAATAACTCTCATCAGACCAAGAAGAACAAAGAGTGCCATCAAACGGATCTCTACATGATTGTTAAATCTGACGTTTTCTCAGAGCCATTAGAGGTGCTCTCGGCCTCACCGTCCAACTGCACCGACTTCTTGAAGAACTCGATGCAATCTTCCACAGCCTCACTCCGACGCGCATCTTGGCCGTCGTCGTAAGCTCTGGACTCCCTTCGACGACGACCGGATCTCTCGAGGCTCTGTGACTTACCACTGGCAGCTGGCTTGGGAACGGTGGACATCATGATCAACCGGAAGACGACCTCCCGGAAACGGTCGAGCAACGATATGGGCGTGTTCCGGCGAGGTTCCTTCATCAGCCGTGGAAGACAAGTAGTGGCGCTGGACCTCATGCTCCTTTCTCTCCCATCACTCCTTTTAGTCTTCTCTTCCATTCTATCACTTGTGACTGCAACGGTTGGAGCTGGAAGCCAGAGGTGATTATGTGACAGCTTATTCCCAACTATTCTGCGGTGGTTATTTAAAGTCCCTGGTCTATACGTGCCCTCAGCTTTGGCTTACCTTTTTTATTTTTGTAAAATATAATATTAATTATATGAAATACACTTAACTATGAGCCACCAAGTACTAAAAATGTTTAAAATAGAACACTCTCTGAAAAGTATTAACTGAGTTTCCAAAAAAAACAAAACTAGAAAGCTTGAATGGGAAGGAATATCTGCTGGCAAGGGTCCAATGGATGTCCTAATAACAACATGAGTAGCTTGAGTTGTCCTTGTTTGATCTCATTTTTATTGTATCCTAGAAAATTCTTGAGAGAAACCCTCATGTCTTTGGGTTCATTTGGTAACGATTATTAAAACCAGTTTATGAAAAAAACACTTATTATTGAAAAGTTAAATCAAACAATTTTTTTTAAACCTGATTATTTTATTAAACTACCTTTTTGTTTGTGCATAAAAATTCCCAAATAAACTGATTATAAAAAACTGTGAAGACTAACTTTTTTAAAAACGCTGCTTGTGAGAATAATCTGTTTTTCTATAAACGTTACCAAACACTACCTTTGTCTTGCACTCAAATTATCGAACCAAGTAGATGTTAAAGAAATTATGTAGTATATCACTTGATTTGAAGTTTTGAAGTTGTTCCTAAAAATTCTACTGTTTCTTTCAATCCACAATGACTAAAGAATTGTTGAAATAAGTGTATTCCAATTCAATTTTAGAATCCTAAATCTCGAATGAGTAAAGGGATTAAAGGTGTTGTTAATACCAATATGTGTAGAGTCAATAGGAGAATTTAAGAAGAAATTCCATACTTCAACATCAAAACTACATTGTATAAAAAATGTTGAGTAGATTTTAATAAGATATCACAGGAAATACAACTAGGCATACCCAATCAAGCTTTTTTAATTAAATTAGCATAGGAAAGAACCATGTCATGAATAACCACCCACACAAAAAACTTTACCTTTAAAGGAATCCAATTCTTCCAAATGCTGTATCAATGGAAGATCAAATCCTACCTTCATTTAAAAGTCTATAGTAAGATCTAACATTAAAAATTTTATTCCCCAATGATTCCCAAGTGATGGAATCCTGAGTCTGGGATAATGTCATAATATCCAATATATCTTCAAAATTTTCCAATTATTCTTGCAAGGATGCAACATTTCAACGAAGCGAAGTAGAATAAGAGAACAAATTAACAAAATTTGATGAATACAAAAATAATATTTTTTTTAATTAATACTTTCTTACATTTTGACACTGGAAATAAGCCTTGAAGGACATATTTCAATGAAGATTCACCAAACCACTTATTTTCCCAGAATATGATGTTTTTTTTTGGTTATGTACAAGAAATCTAGAAAAGACATTGACCATTGAGAAGTAATTCTTAAGTTCTTGTCAAAGAGGTGAATCCCTGCAAGAAGAGTACCTTATCAAAAATGCGATAGATATTGAACTCTGAAAAGCTTCTGCCATTTTAATTTTGTTGTACCACTAAAACAGGGTTATTTTTCAATTTTGCGCAATTCTAACATATCTTATTATTAATGATGTATTTGTTGGGTCTAGAATGGCATTAGATCTATGCATGCAGACTTGCCAAACTTATCAGGATTTGTATAACATATGGAATCTTTGAATGTGGAGGGTCCTCTTGATAGTGTGGACTCGTCCAAATTAAATTTCAAGTAATCATGTGCAGTGCAGTGTGCCACTGTATATTTGTGTGGCTTGAACAGGCTGCTTCTTATTTCTATTACTGCTGACAGAAACTAATCATCAATGGAGGACAAAGTTACATAATTCACCTATAGTCTATAGAATAAATGAACTGTCGAAACTTTATAAGAAAAAAAACATATGTCAAACCTGCAATATATCTTGTCTGCAAATCAAACACAATTATGCAGCAACTAAACACGAGCATCATTTGAAGATATTCTTCGTGTCCCGAAAAATAGCGCAATGAAGCTGGATATTAAAGAAATATTTAATATATATAGATGTTGTTTTCCATAACTTGGCTTGTTACGTTGTTTCATATCGAAGCATCAAGATCGAATAATAAATGAGATGTCGTTAATATAGAAACATGCTAATATTCAAGTGTCATATTGTGGGCACCTCAGAATTCTGATTTCTCTGAATCACACAACGCAGGCTACATATCTGTGTGACTTTGTCCATGTGAGGGAGGGGACGGTTGGTGGCGGCCGTTTGTCCCACATGAGTACATGTGGTGTCGTGCATTTTCTTGAACCTGTTCATGCATCTCCCATTCTAATGCTCTAAAAGCAACCGACCATATCTATCAAATTGTTTTCCTTTTGGCTTTAGTATATTCATACGGGAAATGTGCGATACAGTGGAAAATAGGTCCTACGAATGTGTACATGGATATGTCGCACCTTTCAGTTCTCAGACTATATATATAACATTCACTGTAAAATTTTTAAAAAAAAAAAAACCCGTGATGAGAGGGGCCTTAATGGTCCATCGGCTTTAAAAAGACAAAATAGGTTTTCGAGGAGTTTGTACATGGGGATGAGCGTGATGCCGAGTTCGAGGAGGTCTAGTCTGGTCCCAACTCCCTGGCTACCACGGGCTAGACCTACGTTCATTTATTAGCAAAAGAATCAGCCCAAGCCCGTGCCCAGACCGCAAACACAGCCCTTCGTTGGACTCTTCGGCCTGGCCCATTACGGAATGAAGAACACAAAATAGATTGTTCATCGTTGTAGCATATAGTCACAAAGGATACTTGTAACGCCCCGAACCCGGGCACGCTATCAAACAATAGCATCACAAGCCTAATTACACAAATCACAGAAATAAAGACTGTAACCAGGCTCACCTCTAGGATCTCGATGCGCGGCTAGAAACTCCGATTCCTGCACCGGAAACTGGCTGCACACGGTCTGCACCTGAAAC